>OY744475.1:205734681-205977181 GCA_963556175.1 Tipula confusa
TTTGATTAAGGTATCATTCATCTCAATCGGACCACTATTTCATGTTCTACTGAATTTACAATCAAATTCGTAAATTACAAAGGCCCTTTGCTGATTTGCCAATTTTTTTGAATAAAATTATTTATGTAAATGTATGTATATTTTAATGTAGTATTAATACTGATGACCAGAGCTTTTGATTAAGGTATCATTCATCTCAATCGGACCACTATTTCATGTTCTACTGAATTTACAATCAAATTCGTAAATTACAAAGGCCCTTTGCTGATTTGCCAATTTTTTTGAATAAAATTATTTATGTAAATGTATGTATATTTTAATGTAGTATTAATACTGATGACCAGAGCTTTTGATTAAGGTATCATTCATCTCAATCGGACCACTATTTCATGTTCTACTGAATTTACAATCAAATTCGTAAATTAGCAAAGGCTAACCCCTTAGCTAATTTGCCAATTTTTTTGAATAAAATAATTTATGTAAATGTATGTATATTTTAATGTAGTTTTAATACTGATGACCAGAGCTTTTGATTAAGGTATCATTCATCTCAATCGGACCACTATTTCATGTTCTACTGAATTTACAATCAAATTCGTAAATTAGCAAAGGCTTACCCCCTTTGCTGATTTGCCAATTTTTTTGAATAAAATAATTTATGTAAATGGATGTATATTTTAATGTAGTATTTAAACTGATGACTAGAGCTTTTGATTAAGGTATCATTCATCTCAATCGGACCACTATTTCATGTTCTACTGAATTTACAATCAAATTCGTAAATTAGCAAAGGCTAACCCCTTAGCTAATTTGCCAATTTTTTTGAATACATTTTTTTATATAAATGAATGTATATTTTAATGTAGTATTAATACTGATGACCAGAGCTTTTGATTAAGGTATCATTCATCTCAATCGGGGCACTATTTCATGTTCTACTGAATTTACAATCAAATTCGTAAATTAGCAAAGGCTAACCCCTTTGCTGATTTGCCAATTTTTTTGAATAAAATAATTTATGTAAATGTATGTATATTTTAATGTAGTATTAATACTGATGACCAGAGCTTTTGATTAAGGTATCATTCATCTCAATCGGACCACTATTTCATGTTCTACTGAATTTACAATCAAATTCGTAAATTACAAAGGCCCTTTGCTGATTTGCCAATTTTTTTGAATAAAATTATTTATGTAAATGTATGTATATTTTAATGTAGTATTAATACTGATGACCAGAGCTTTTGATTAAGGTATCATTCATCTCAATCGGACCACTATTTCATGTTCTACTGAATTTACAATCAAATTCGTAAATTAGCAAAGGCTAACCCCTTAGCTAATTTGCCAATTTTTTTGAATAAAATAATTTATGTAAATGTATGTATATTTTAATGTAGTATTAATACTGATGACCAGAGCTTTTGATTAAGGTATCATTCATCTCAATCGGACCACTATTTCATGTTCTACTGAATTTACAATCAAATTCGTAAATTAGCAAAGGCTAACCCCTTTGCTGATTTGCCAATTTTTTTGAATAAAATAATTTATGTAAATGGATGTATATTTTAATGTAGTATTTAAACTGATGACTAGAGCTTTTGATTAAGGTATCATTCATCTCAATCGGACCACTATTTCATGTTCTACTGAATTTACAATCAAATTCGTAAATTAGCAAAGGCTAACCCCTTAGCTAATTTGCCAATTTTTTTGAATACATTTTTTTATATAAATGAATGTATATTTTAATGTAGTATTAATACTGATGACCAGAGCTTTTGATTAAGGTATCATTCATCTCAATCGGGGCACTATTTCATGTTCTACTGAATTTACAATCAAATTCGTAAATTAGCAAAGGCTAACCCCTTTGCTGATTTGCCAATTTTTTTGAATAAAATAATTTATGTAAATGTATGTATATTTTAATGTAGTATTAATACTGATGACCAGAGCTTTTGATTAAGGTATCATTCATCTCAATCGGACCACTATTTCATGTTCTACTGAATTTACAATCAAATTCGTAAATTACAAAGGCCCTTTGCTGATTTGCCAATTTTTTTGAATAAAATTATTTATGTAAATGTATGTATATTTTAATGTAGTATTAATACTGATGACCAGAGCTTTTGATTAAGGTATCATTCATCTCAATCGGACCACTATTTCATGTTCTACTGAATTTACAATCAAATTCGTAAATTAGCAAAGGCTAACCCCTTAGCTAATTTGCCAATTTTTTTGAATACATTTTTTTATATAAATGAATGTATATTTTAATGTAGTATTAATACTGATGACCAGAGCTTTTGATTAAGGTATCATTCATCTCAATCGGGGCACTATTTCATGTTCTACTGAATTTACAATCAAATTCGTAAATTAGCAAAGGCTAACCCCTTTGCTGATTTGCCAATTTTTTTGAATAAAATAATTTATGTAAATGTATGTATATTTTAATGTAGTATTAATACTGATGACCAGAGCTTTTGATTAAGGTATCATTCATCTCAATCGGACCACTATTTCATGTTCTACTGAATTTTCAATCAAATTCGTAAATTAGCAAAGGCTAACCCCTTTGCTGATTTGCCAATTTTTTTGAATAAAATAATTTATGTAAATGTATGTATATTTTAATGTAGTATTTATACTGATGACCAGAGCTTTTGATTAAGGTATCATTCATCTCAATCGGACCACTATTTCATGTTCTACTGAATTTACAATCAAATTCGTAAATTACAAAGGCCCTTTGCTGATTTGCCAATTTTTTTGAATAAAATTATTTATGTAAATGTATGTATATTTTAATGTAGTATTAATACTGATGACCAGAGCTTTTGATTAAGGTATCATTCATCTCAATCGGACCACTATTTCATGTTCTACTGAATTTACAATCAAATTCGTAAATTAGCAAAGGCTAACCCCTTTGCTGATTTGCCAATTTTTTTGAATAAAATAATTTATGTAAATGGATGTATATTTTAATGTAGTATTTAAACTGATGACTAGAGCTTTTGATTAAGGTATCATTCATCTCAATCGGACCACTACTTCATGTTCTACTGAATTTACAATCAAATTCGTAAATTAGCAAAGGCTAACCCCTTAGCTAATTTGCCAATTTTTTTGAATACATTTTTTTATATAAATGAATGTATATTTTAATGTAGTATTAATACTGATGACCAGAGCTTTTGATTAAGGTATCATTCATCTCAATCGGGGCACTATTTCATGTTCTACTGAATTTACAATCAAATTCGTAAATTAGCAAAGGCTAACCCCTTTGCTGATTTGCCAATTTTTTTGAATAAAATAATTTATGTAAATGTATGTATATTTTAATGTAGTATTAATACTGATGACCAGAGCTTTTGATTAAGGTATCATTCATCTCAATCGGACCACTATTTCATGTTCTACTGAATTTACATTCAAATTCGTAAATTACAAAGGCCCTTTGCTGATTTGCCAATTTTTTTGAATAAAATTATTTATGTAAATGTATGTATATTTTAATGTAGTATTAATACTGATGACCAGAGCTTTTGATTAAGGTATCATTCATCTCAATCGGACCACTATTTCATGTTCTACTGAATTTACAATCAAATTCGTAAATTAGCAAAGGCTAACCCCTTAGCTAATTTGCCAATTTTTTTGAATAAAATAATTTATGTAAATGTATGTATATTTTAATGTAGTTTTAATACTGATGACCAGAGCTTTTGATTAAGGTATCATTCATCTCAATCGGACCACTATTTCATGTTCTACTGAATTTACAATCAAATTCGTAAATTAGCAAAGGCTAACCCCCTTTGCTGATTTGCCAATTTTTTTGAATAAAATAATTTATGTAAATGGATGTATATTTTAATGTAGTATTTAAACTGATGACTAGAGCTTTTGATTAAGGTATCATTCATCTCAATCGGACCACTATTTCATGTTCTACTGAATTTACAATCAAATTCGTAAATTAGCAAAGGCTAACCCCTTAGCTAATTTGCCAATTTTTTTGAATACATTTTTTTATATAAATGAATGTATATTTTAATGTAGTATTAATACTGATGACCAGAGCTTTTGATTAAGGTATCATTCATCTCAATCGGGGCACTATTTCATGTTCTACTGAATTTACAATCAAATTCGTAAATTAGCAAAGGCTAACCCCTTTGCTGATTTGCCAATTTTTTTGAATAAAATAATTTATGTAAATGTATGTATATTTTAATGTAGTATTAATACTGATGACCAGAGCTTTTGATTAAGGTATCATTCATCTCAATCGGACCACTATTTCATGTTCTACTGAATTTACAATCAAATTCGTAAATTACAAAGGCCCTTTGCTGATTTGCCAATTTTTTTGAATAAAATTATTTATGTAAATGTATGTATATTTTAATGTAGTATTAATACTGATGACCAGAGCTTTTGATTAAGGTATCATTCATCTCAATCGGACCACTATTTCATGTTCTACTGAATTTACAATCAAATTCGTAAATTAGCAAAGGCTAACCCCTTAGCTAATTTGCCAATTTTTTTGAATAAAATAATTTATGTAAATGTATGTATATTTTAATGTAGTATTAATACTGATGACCAGAGCTTTTGATTAAGGTATCATTCATCTCAATCGGACCACTATTTCATGTTCTACTGAATTTACAATCAAATTCGTAAATTAGCAAAGGCTAACCCCTTTGCTGATTTGCCAATTTTTTTGAATAAAATAATTTATGTAAATGGATGTATATTTTAATGTAGTATTTAAACTGATGACTAGAGCTTTTGATTAAGGTATCATTCATCTCAATCGGACCACTATTTCATGTTCTACTGAATTTACAATCAAATTCGTAAATTAGCAAAGGCTAACCCCTTTGCTGATTTGCCAATTTTTTTGAATAAAATAATTTATGTAAATGTATGTATATTTTAATGTAGTATTAATACTGATGACCAGAGCTTTTGATTAAGGTATCATTCATCTCAATCGGACCACTATTTCATGTTCTACTGAATTTACATTCAAATTCGTAAATTACAAAGGCCCTTTGCTGATTTGCCAATTTTTTTGAATAAAATTATTTATGTAAATGTATGTATATTTTAATGTAGTATTAATACTGATGACCAGAGCTTTTGATTAAGGTATCATTCATCTCAATCGGACCACTATTTCATGTTCTACTGAATTTACAATCAAATTCGTAAATTAGCAAAGGCTAACCCCTTAGCTAATTTGCCAATTTTTTTGAATAAAATAATTTATGTAAATGTATGTATATTTTAATGTAGTATTAATACTGATGACCAGAGCTTTTGATTAAGGTATCATTCATCTCAATCGGACCACTACTTCATGTTCTACTGAATTTACAATCAAATTCGTAAATTAGCAAAGGCTAACCCCTTAGCTAATTTGCCAATTTTTTTGAATAAAATAATTTATGTAAATGTATGTATATTTTAATGTAGTATTAATACTGATGACCAGAGCTTTTGATTAAGGTATCATTCATCTCAATCGGACCACTATTTCATGTTCTACTGAATTTACAATCAAATTCGTAAATTAGCAAAGGCTAACCCCTTTGCTGATTTGCCAATTTTTTTGAATAAAATAATTTATGTAAATGGATGTTTATTTTAATGTAGTATTTAAACTGATGACCAGAGCTTTTGATTAAGGTATCATTCATCTCAATCGGACCACTATTTCATGTTCTACTGAATTTACAATCAAATTCGTAAATTAGCAAAGGCTAACCCCTTAGCTAATTTGCCAATTTTTTTGAATAAAATAATTTATGTAAATGTATGTATATTTTAATGTAGTATTAATACTGATGACCAGAGCTTTTGATTAAGGTATCATTCATCTCAATCGGACCACTATTTCATGTTCTACTGAATTTACAATCAAATTCGTAAATTAGCAAAGGCTAACCCCTTTGCTGATTTGCCAATTTTTTTGAATAAAATAATTTATGTAAATGGATGTATATTTTAATGTAGTATTTAAACTGATGACTAGAGCTTTTGATTAAGGTATCATTCATCTCAATCGGACCACTACTTCATGTTCTACTGAATTTACAATCAAATTCGTAAATTAGCAAAGGCTAACCCCTTAGCTAATTTGCCAATTTTTTTGAATACATTTTTTTATATAAATGAATGTATATTTTAATGTAGTATTAATACTGATGACCAGAGCTTTTGATTAAGGTATCATTCATCTCAATCGGGGCACTATTTCATGTTCTACTGAATTTACAATCAAATTCGTAAATTAGCAAAGGCTAACCCCTTTGCTGATTTGCCAATTTTTTTGAATAAAATAATTTATGTAAATGTATGTATATTTTAATGTAGTATTAATACTGATGACCAGAGCTTTTGATTAAGGTATCATTCATCTCAATCGGACCACTATTTCATGTTCTACTGAATTTACATTCAAATTCGTAAATTACAAAGGCCCTTTGCTGATTTGCCAATTTTTTTGAATAAAATTATTTATGTAAATGTATGTATATTTTAATGTAGTATTAATACTGATGACCAGAGCTTTTGATTAAGGTATCATTCATCTCAATCGGACCACTATTTCATGTTCTACTGAATTTACAATCAAATTCGTAAATTAGCAAAGGCTAACCCCTTTGCTGATTTGCCAATTTTTTTGAATAAAATAATTTATGTAAATGGATGTATATTTTAATGTAGTATTTAAACTGATGACTAGAGCTTTTGATTAAGGTATCATTCATCTCAATCGGACCACTACTTCATGTTCTACTGAATTTACAATCAAATTCGTAAATTAGCAAAGGCTAACCCCTTAGCTAATTTGCCAATTTTTTTGAATACATTTTTTTATATAAATGAATGTATATTTTAATGTAGTATTAATACTGATGACCAGAGCTTTTGATTAAGGTATCATTCATCTCAATCGGACCACTATTTCATGTTCTACTGAATTTACATTCAAATTCGTAAATTACAAAGGCCCTTTGCTGATTTGCCAATTTTTTTGAATAAAATTATTTATGTAAATGTATGTATATTTTAATGTAGTATTAATACTGATGACCAGAGCTTTTGATTAAGGTATCATTCATCTCAATCGGACCACTATTTCATGTTCTACTGAATTTACAATCAAATTCGTAAATTAGCAAAGGCTAACCCCTTAGCTAATTTGCCAATTTTTTTGAATAAAATAATTTATGTAAATGTATGTTTATTTTAATGTAGTATTAATACTGATGACCAGAGCTTTTGATTAAGGTATCATTCATCTCAATCGGACCACTATTTCATGTTCTACTGAATTTACAATCAAATTCGTAAATTAGCAAAGGCTAACCCCTTTGCTGATTTGCCAATTTTTTTGAATAAAATAATTTATGTAAATGGATGTATATTTTAATGTAGTATTTAAACTGATGACTAGAGCTTTTGATTAAGGTATCATTCATCTCAATCGGACCACTACTTCATGTTCTACTGAATTTACAATCAAATTCGTAAATTAGCAAAGGCTAACCCCTTAGCTAATTTGCCAATTTTTTTGAATACATTTTTTTATATAAATGAATGTATATTTTAATGTAGTATTAATACTGATGACCAGAGCTTTTGATTAAGGTATCATTCATCTCAATCGGGGCACTATTTCATGTTCTACTGAATTTACAATCAAATTCGTAAATTAGCAAAGGCTAACCCCTTTGCTGATTTGCCAATTTTTTTGAATAAAATAATTTATGTAAATGTATGTATATTTTAATGTAGTATTAATACTGATGACCAGAGCTTTTGATTAAGGTATCATTCATCTCAATCGGACCACTATTTCATGTTCTACTGAATTTACATTCAAATTCGTAAATTACAAAGGCCCTTTGCTGATTTGCCAATTTTTTTGAATAAAATTATTTATGTAAATGTATGTATATTTTAATGTAGTATTAATACTGATGACCAGAGCTTTTGATTAAGGTATCATTCATCTCAATCGGACCACTATTTCATGTTCTACTGAATTTACAATCAAATTCGTAAATTAGCAAAGGCTAACCCCTTAGCTAATTTGCCAATTTTTTTGAATAAAATAATTTATGTAAATGTATGTATATTTTAATGTAGTATTAATACTGATGACCAGAGCTTTTGATTAAGGTATCATTCATCTCAATCGGACCACTATTTCATGTTCTACTGAATTTACAATCAAATTCGTAAATTAGCAAAGGCTAACCCCTTTGCTGATTTGCCAATTTTTTTGAATAAAATAATTTATGTAAATGGATGTATATTTTAATGTAGTATTTAAACTGATGACTAGAGCTTTTGATTAAGGTATCATTCATCTCAATCGGACCACTACTTCATGTTCTACTGAATTTACAATCAAATTCGTAAATTAGCAAAGGCTAACCCCTTAGCTAATTTGCCAATTTTTTTGAATACATTTTTTTATATAAATGAATGTATATTTTAATGTAGTATTAATACTGATGACCAGAGCTTTTGATTAAGGTATCATTCATCTCAATCGGACCACTACTTCATGTTCTACTGAATTTACAATCAAATTCGTAAATTAGCAAAGGCTAACCCCTTAGCTAATTTGCCAATTTTTTTGAATACATTTTTTTATATAAATGAATGTATATTTTAATGTAGTATTAATACTGATGACCAGAGCTTTTGATTAAGGTATCATTCATCTCAATCGGACCACTATTTCATGTTCTACTGAATTTACATTCAAATTCGTAAATTACAAAGGCCCTTTGCTGATTTGCCAATTTTTTTGAATAAAATTATTTATGTAAATGTATGTATATTTTAATGTAGTATTAATACTGATGACCAGAGCTTTTGATTAAGGTATCATTCATCTCAATCGGACCACTATTTCATGTTCTACTGAATTTACAATCAAATTCGTAAATTAGCAAAGGCTAACCCCTTAGCTAATTTGCCAATTTTTTTGAATAAAATAATTTATGTAAATGTATGTATATTTTAATGTAGTATTAATACTGATGACCAGAGCTTTTGATTAAGGTATCATTCATCTCAATCGGACCACTATTTCATGTTCTACTGAATTTACAATCAAATTCGTAAATTAGCAAAGGCTAACCCCTTTGCTGATTTGCCAATTTTTTTGAATAAAATAATTTATGTAAATGGATGTATATTTTAATGTAGTATTTAAACTGATGACTAGAGCTTTTGATTAAGGTATCATTCATCTCAATCGGACCACTACTTCATGTTCTACTGAATTTACAATCAAATTCGTAAATTAGCAAAGGCTAACCCCTTAGCTAATTTGCCAATTTTTTTGAATACATTTTTTTATATAAATGAATGTATATTTTAATGTAGTATTAATACTGATGACCAGAGCTTTTGATTAAGGTATCATTCATCTCAATCGGACCACTACTTCATGTTCTACTGAATTTACAATCAAATTCGTAAATTAGCAAAGGCTAACCCCTTAGCTAATTTGCCAATTTTTTTGAATACATTTTTTTATATAAATGAATGTATATTTTAATGTAGTATTAATACTGATGACCAGAGCTTTTGATTAAGGTATCATTCATCTCAATCGGACCACTATTTCATGTTCTACTGAATTTACAATCAAATTCGTAAATTAGCAAAGGCTAACCCCTTAGCTAATTTGCCAATTTTTTTGAATAAAATAATTTATGTAAATGTATGTATATTTTAATGTAGTATTAATACTGATGACCAGAGCTTTTGATTAAGGTATCATTCATCTCAATCGGACCACTATTTCATGTTCTACTGAATTTACAATCAAATTCGTAAATTAGCAAAGGCTAACCCCTTTGCTGATTTGCCAATTTTTTTGAATAAAATAATTTATGTAAATGGATGTATATTTTAATGTAGTATTTAAACTGATGACTAGAGCTTTTGATTAAGGTATCATTCATCTCAATCGGACCACTACTTCATGTTCTACTGAATTTACAATCAAATTCGTAAATTAGCAAAGGCTAACCCCTTAGCTAATTTGCCAATTTTTTTGAATACATTTTTTTATATAAATGAATGTATATTTTAATGTAGTATTAATACTGATGACCAGAGCTTTTGATTAAGGTATCATTCATCTCAATCGGGGCACTATTTCATGTTCTACTGAATTTACAATCAAATTCGTAAATTAGCAAAGGCTAACCCCTTTGCTGATTTGCCAATTTTTTTGAATAAAATAATTTATGTAAATGTATGTATATTTTAATGTAGTATTAATACTGATGACCAGAGCTTTTGATTAAGGTATCATTCATCTCAATCGGACCACTATTTCATGTTCTACTGAATTTACATTCAAATTCGTAAATTACAAAGGCCCTTTGCTGATTTGCCAATTTTTTTGAATAAAATTATTTATGTAAATGTATGTATATTTTAATGTAGTATTAATACTGATGACCAGAGCTTTTGATTAAGGTATCATTCATCTCAATCGGACCACTATTTCATGTTCTACTGAATTTACAATCAAATTCGTAAATTAGCAAAGGCTAACCCCTTTGCTGATTTGCCAATTTTTTTGAATAAAATAATTTATGTAAATGGATGTATATTTTAATGTAGTATTTAAACTGATGACTAGAGCTTTTGATTAAGGTATCATTCATCTCAATCGGACCACTACTTCATGTTCTACTGAATTTACAATCAAATTCGTAAATTAGCAAAGGCTAACCCCTTAGCTAATTTGCCAATTTTTTTGAATACATTTTTTTATATAAATGAATGTATATTTTAATGTAGTATTAATACTGATGACCAGAGCTTTTGATTAAGGTATCATTCATCTCAATCGGACCACTATTTCATGTTCTACTGAATTTACAATCAAATTCGTAAATTACAAAGGCCCTTTGCTGATTTGCCAATTTTTTTGAATAAAATTATTTATTTAAATGTATGTATATTTTAATGTAGTATTAATACTGATGACCAGAGCTTTTGATTAAGGTATCATTCATCTCAATCGGACCACTATTTCATGTTCTACTGAATTTACAATCAAATTCGTAAATTAGCAAAGGCCCTTTGCTGATTTGCCAATTTTTTTGAATAAAATTATTTATGTAAATGTATGTATATTTTAATGAAGTATTTATACTGATGACCAGAGCTTTTGATTAAGGTATCATTTATCTCAATCGGGCCACTATTTCATGTTCTACTGAATTTTCAATCAAATTCGTAAATTAGCAAAGGCTTACCCCTTTGCTGATTTGCCAATTTTTTTGAATAAAATAATTTATGTAAATGTATGTATATTTTAATGTAGTATTTATACTGATGACCAGAGCTTTTGATTAAGGTATCATTCATCTCAATCGGGGCACTATTTCATGTTCTACTGAATTTACAATCAAATTCGTAAATTAGCAAAGGCTAACCCCTTTGCTGATTTGCCAATTTTTTTGAATAAAATAATTTATGTAAATGTATGTATATTTTAATGTAGTATTAATACTGATGACCAGAGCTTTTGATTAAGGTATCATTCATCTCAATCGGACCACTATTTCATGTTCTACTGAATTTACAATCAAATTCGTAAATTAGCAAAGGCTAACCCCTTTGCTGATTTGCCAATTTTTTTGAATAAAATAATTTATGTAAATGGATGTATATTTTAATGTAGTATTTAAACTGATGACTAGAGCTTTTGATTAAGGTATCATTCATCTCAATCGGACCACTATTTCATGTTCTACTGAATTTACAATCAAATTCGTAAATTAGCAAAGGCTAACCCCTTAGCTAATTTGCCAATTTTTTTGAATACATTTTTTTATATAAATGAATGTATATTTTAATGTAGTATTAATACTGATGACCAGAGCTTTTGATTAAGGTATCATTCATCTCAATCGGGGCACTATTTCATGTTCTACTGAATTTACAATCAAATTCGTAAATTACAAAGGCCCTTTGCTGATTTGCCAATTTTTTTGAATAAAATTATTTATGTAAATGTATGTATATTTTAATGTAGTATTAATACTGATGACCAGAGCTTTTGATTAAGGTATCATTCATCTCAATCGGACCACTATTTCATGTTCTACTGAATTTACAATCAAATTCGTAAATTAGCAAAGGCCCTTTGCTGATTTGCCAATTTTTTTGAATAAAATTATTTATGTAAATGTATGTATATTTTAATGAAGTATTTATACTGATGACCAGAGCTTTTGATTAAGGTATTATTCATCTCAATCGGGCCACTATTTCATGTTCTACTGAATTTACAATCAAATTCGTAAATTAGCAAAGGCTAACCCCTTTGCTAATTTGCCAATTTTTTTGAATAAATTTTTTTATGTAAATATATGTATATTTTACTGTAGTTTTAATACTGATGACCAGAGCTTTTGATTAAGGTATCATTCATCTCAATCGGGGCACTATTTCATGTTTTACTGAATTTACAATCAAATTCGTAAATTACAAAGGCCCTTTGCTGATTTGCCAATTTTTTTGAATAAATTTTTTATGTAAATATATGTATATTTTAATGTAGTTTTAATACTGATGATCGGAGCTTTTGATTAAGGTATCATTCATCTCAATCGGGCCCTTATTTCATGTTCTACTGAATTTACAATCAAATTCGTAAATTAGCAAAGGCTAACCCCTTTGCTGATTTGCCAATTTTTTTGAATAAAATAATTTATGTAAATGTATGTATATTTTAATGTAGTATTAATACTGATGACCAGAGCTTTTGATTAAGGTATCATTCATCTCAATCGGACCACTATTTCATGTTCTACTGAATTTACAATCAAATTCGTAAATTACAAAGGCCCTTTGCTGATTTGCCAATTTTTTTGAATAAAATTATTTATGTAAATGTATGTATATTTTAATGTAGTATTAATACTGATGACCAGAGCTTTTGATTAAGGTATCATTCATCTCAATCGGGCCACTATTTCATGTTCTACTGAATTTTCAATCAAATTCGTAAATTAGCAAAGGCTAACCCATTTGCTGATTTGCCAATTTTTTTGAATAAATTTTTTTATGTAAATATATGTATATTTTACTGTAGTTTTAATACTGATGACCAGAGCTTTTGATTAAGGTATCATTCATCTCAATCGGGGCACTATTTCATGTTTTACTGAATTTACAATGAAATTCGTAAATTACAAAGGCCCTTTGCTGATTTGCCAATTTTTTTGAATAAATTTTTTATGTAAATATATGTATATTTTAATGTAGTTTTAATACTGATGATCGGAGCTTTTGATTAAGGTATCATTCATCTCAATCGGACCACTATTTCATGTTCTACTGAATTTACAATCAAATTCGTAAATTAGCAAAGGCTAACCCCTTTGCTAATTTGCCAATTTTTTTGAATACATTTTTTTATATAAATGAATGTATATTTTAATGTAGTATTAATACTGATGACCAGAGCTTTTGATTAAGGTATCATTCATCTCAATCGGGGCACTATTTCATGTTCTACTGAATTTACAATCAAATTCGTAAATTACAAAGGCCCTTTGCTGATTTGCCAATTTTTTTGAATAAAATTATTTATGTAAATGTATGTATATTTTAATGTAGTATTAATACTGATGACCAGAGCTTTTGATTAAGGTATCATTCATCTCAATCGGACCACTATTTCATGTTCTACTGAATTTACAATCAAATTCGTAAATTAGCAAAGGCCCTTTGCTGATTTGCCAATTTTTTTGAATAAAATTATTTATGTAAATGTATGTATATTTTAATGAAGTATTTATACTGATGACCAGAGCTTTTGATTAAGGTATTATTCATCTCAATCGGGCCACTATTTCATGTTCTACTGAATTTACAATCAAATTCGTAAATTAGCAAAGGCTAACCCCTTTGCTAATTTGCCAATTTTTTTGAATAAATTTTTTTATGTAAATATATGTATATTTTACTGTAGTTTTAATACTGATGACCAGAGCTTTTGATTAAGGTATCATTCATCTCAATCGGGGCACTATTTCATGTTTTACTGAATTTACAATCAAATTCGTAAATTACAAAGGCCCTTTGCTGATTTGCCAATTTTTTTGAATAAATTTTTTATGTAAATATATGTATATTTTAATGTAGTTTTAATACTGATGATCGGAGCTTTTGATTAAGGTATCATTCATCTCAATCGGGCCCTTATTTCATGTTCTACTGAATTTACAATCAAATTCGTAAATTAGCAAAGGCTAACCCCTTTGCTGATTTGCCAATTTTTTTGAATAAAATAATTTATGTAAATGTATGTATATTTTAATGTAGTATTAATACTGATGACCAGAGCTTTTGATTAAGGTATCATTCATCTCAATCGGACCACTATTTCATGTTCTACTGAATTTACAATCAAATTCGTAAATTACAAAGGCCCTTTGCTGATTTGCCAATTTTTTTGAATAAAATTATTTATGTAAATGTATGTATATTTTAATGTAGTATTAATACTGATGACCAGAGCTTTTGATTAAGGTATCATTCATCTCAATCGGGCCACTATTTCATGTTCTACTGAATTTTCAATCAAATTCGTAAATTAGCAAAGGCTAACCCATTTGCTGATTTGCCAATTTTTTTGAATAAATTTTTTTATGTAAATATATGTATATTTTACTGTAGTTTTAATACTGATGACCAGAGCTTTTGATTAAGGTATCATTCATCTCAATCGGGGCACTATTTCATGTTTTACTGAATTTACAATCAAATTCGTAAATTACAAAGGCCCTTTGCTGATTTGCCAATTTTTTTGAATAAATTTTTTATGTAAATATATGTATATTTTAATGTAGTTTTAATACTGATGATCGGAGCTTTTGATTAAGGTATCATTCATCTCAATCGGGCCCTTATTTCATGTTCTACTGAATTTACAATCAAATTCGTAAATTAGCAAAGGCTAACCCCTTTGCTGATTTGCCAATTTTTTTGAATAAAATAATTTATGTAAATGTATGTATATTTTAATGTAGTATTAATACTGATGACCAGAGCTTTTGATTAAGGTATCATTCATCTCAATCGGACCACTATTTCATGTTCTACTGAATTTACAATCAAATTCGTAAATTACAAAGGCCCTTTGCTGATTTGCCAATTTTTTTGAATAAAATTATTTATGTAAATGTATGTATATTTTAATGTAGTATTAATACTGATGACCAGAGCTTTTGATTAAGGTATCATTCATCTCAATCGGGCCACTATTTCATGTTCTACTGAATTTTCAATCAAATTCGTAAATTAGCAAAGGCTAACCCATTTGCTGATTTGCCAATTTTTTTGAATAAATTTTTTTATGTAAATATATGTATATTTTACTGTAGTTTTAATACTGATGACCAGAGCTTTTGATTAAGGTATCATTCATCTCAATCGGGGCACTATTTCATGTTTTACTGAATTTACAATCAAATTCGTAAATTACAAAGGCCCTTTGCTGATTTGCCAATTTTTTTGAATAAATTTTTTTTGTAAATATATGTATATTTTAATGTAGTTTTAATACTGATGATCGGAGCTTTTGATTAAGGTATCATTCATCTCAATCGGGCCCTTATTTCATGTTCTACTGAATTTACAATCAAATTCGTAAATTAGCAAAGGCTAACCCCTTTGCTGATTTGCCAATTTTTTTGAATAAAATAATTTATGTAAATGTATGTTTATTTTAATGTAGTATTTATACTGATGACCAGAGCTTTTGATTAAGGTATCATTCATCTCAATCGGACCACTATTTCATGTTCTACTGAATTTACAATCAAATTCGTAAATTACAAAGGCCCTTTGCTGATTTGCCAATTTTTTTGAATAAAATAATTTATGTAAATGTATGTATATTTTAATGTAGTATTTATACTGATGACCAGAGCTTTTGATTAAGGTATCATTCATCTCAATCGGACCACTATTTCATGTTCTACTGAATTTACAATCAAATTCGTAAATTAGCAAAGGCTAACCCCTTTGCTGATTTGCCAATTTTTTTGAATAAAATAATTTATGTAAATGTATGTATATTTTAATGTAGTATTTATACTGATGACCAGAGCTTTTGATTAAGGTATCATTCATCTCAATCGGGCACTATTTCATGTTCTACTGAATTTACAATCAAATTCGTAAATTAGCAAAGGCTAACCCCTTAGCTAATTTGCCAATTTTTTTGAATACATTTTTTTATATAAATGAATGTATATTTTAATGTAGTATTACTACTGATGACCAGAGCTTTTGATTAAGGTATCATTCATCTCAATCGGGGCACTATTTCATGTTCTACTGAATTTACAATCAAATTCGTAAATTAGCAAAGGCTAACCCCTTTGCTGATTTGCCAATTTTTTTGAATAAAATAATTTATGTAAATGTATGTATATTTTAATGTAGTATTAATACTGATGACCAGAGCTTTTGATTAAGGTATCATTCATCTCATTCGGACCACTATTTCATGTTCTACTGAATTTACAATCAAATTCGTAAATTACAAAGGCCCTTTGCTGATTTGCCAATTTTTTTGAATAAAATTATTTATGTAAATGTATGTATATTTTAATGTAGTATTAATACTGATGACCAGAGCTTTTGATTAAGGTATCATTCATCTCAATCGGGCCACTATTTCATGTTCTACTGAATTTTCAATCAAATTCGTAAATTAGCAAAGGCTAACCCATTTGCTGATTTGCCAATTTTTTTGAATAAAATAATTTATGTAAATGGATGTATATTTTAATGTAGTATTTAAACTGATGACTAGAGCTTTTGATTAAGGTATCATTCATCTCAATCGGACCACTATTTCATGTTCTACTGAATTTACAATCAAATTCGTAAATTAGCAAAGGCTAACCCCTTAGCTAATTTGCCAATTTTTTTGAATACATTTTTTTATATAAATGAATGTATATTTTAATGTAGTATTAATACTGATGACCAGAGCTTTTGATTAAGGTATCATTCATCTCAATCGGGGCACTATTTCATGTTCTACTGAATTTACAATCAAATTCGTAAATTACAAAGGCCCTTTGCTGATTTGCCAATTTTTTTGAATAAAATTATTTATGTAAATGTATGTATATTTTAATGTAGTATTAATACTGATGACCAGAGCTTTTGATTAAGGTATCATTCATCTCAATCGGACCACTATTTCATGTTCTACTGAATTTACAATCAAATTCGTAAATTAGCAAAGGCCCTTTGCTGATTTGCCAATTTTTTTGAATAAAATTATTTATGTAAATGTATGTATATTTTAATGAAGTATTTATACTGATGACCAGAGCTTTTGATTAAGGTATTATTCATCTCAATCGGGCCACTATTTCATGTTCTACTGAATTTACAATCAAATTCGTAAATTAGCAAAGGCTAACCCCTTTGCTAATTTGCCAATTTTTTTGAATAAATTTTTTTATGTAAATATATGTATATTTTACTGTAGTTTTAATACTGATGACCAGAGCTTTTGATTAAGGTATCATTCATCTCAATCGGGGCACTATTTCATGTTTTACTGAATTTACAATCAAATTCGTAAATTACAAAGGCCCTTTGCTGATTTGCCAATTTTTTTGAATAAATTTTTTATGTAAATATATGTATATTTTAATGTAGTTTTAATACTGATGATCGGAGCTTTTGATTAAGGTATCATTCATCTCAATCGGGCCCTTATTTCATGTTCTACTGAATTTACAATCAAATTCGTAAATTAGCAAAGGCTAACCCCTTTGCTGATTTGCCAATTTTTTTGAATAAAATAATTTATGTAAATGTATGTATATTTTAATGTAGTATTAATACTGATGACCAGAGCTTTTGATTAAGGTATCATTCATCTCAATCGGACCACTATTTCATGTTCTACTGAATTTACAATCAAATTCGTAAATTACAAAGGCCCTTTGCTGATTTGCCAATTTTTTTGAATAAAATTATTTATGTAAATGTATGTATATTTTAATGTAGTATTAATACTGATGACCAGAGCTTTTGATTAAGGTATCATTCATCTCATTCGGACCACTATTTCATGTTCTACTGAATTTACAATCAAATTCGTAAATTACAAAGGCCCTTTGCTGATTTGCCAATTTTTTTGAATAAAATTATTTATGTAAATGTATGTATATTTTAATGTAGTATTAATACTGATGACCAGAGCTTTTGATTAAGGTATCATTCATCTCAATCGGGCCACTATTTCATGTTCTACTGAATTTTCAATCAAATTCGTAAATTAGCAAAGGCTAACCCATTTGCTGATTTGCCAATTTTTTTGAATAAAATAATTTATGTAAATGGATGTATATTTTAATGTAGTATTTAAACTGATGACTAGAGCTTTTGATTAAGGTATCATTCATCTCAATCGGACCACTATTTCATGTTCTACTGAATTTACAATCAAATTCGTAAATTAGCAAAGGCTAACCCCTTAGCTAATTTGCCAATTTTTTTGAATACATTTTTTTATATAAATGAATGTATATTTTAATGTAGTATTAATACTGATGACCAGAGCTTTTGATTAAGGTATCATTCATCTCAATCGGGGCACTATTTCATGTTCTACTGAATTTACAATCAAATTCGTAAATTACAAAGGCCCTTTGCTGATTTGCCAATTTTTTTGAATAAAATTATTTATGTAAATGTATGTATATTTTAATGTAGTATTAATACTGATGACCAGAGCTTTTGATTAAGGTATCATTCATCTCAATCGGACCACTATTTCATGTTCTACTGAATTTACAATCAAATTCGTAAATTAGCAAAGGCCCTTTGCTGATTTGCCAATTTTTTTGAATAAAATTATTTATGTAAATGTATGTATATTTTAATGAAGTATTTATACTGATGACCAGAGCTTTTGATTAAGGTATTATTCATCTCAATCGGGCCACTATTTCATGTTCTACTGAATTTACAATCAAATTCGTAAATTAGCAAAGGCTAACCCCTTTGCTAATTTGCCAATTTTTTTGAATAAATTTTTTTATGTAAATATATGTATATTTTACTGTAGTTTTAATACTGATGACCAGAGCTTTTGATTAAGGTATCATTCATCTCAATCGGGGCACTATTTCATGTTTTACTGAATTTACAATGAAATTCGTAAATTACAAAGGCCCTTTGCTGATTTGCCAATTTTTTTGAATAAATTTTTTATGTAAATATATGTATATTTTAATGTAGTTTTAATACTGATGATCGGAGCTTTTGATTAAGGTATCATTCATCTCAATCGGGCCCTTATTTCATGTTCTACTGAATTTACAATCAAATTCGTAAATTAGCAAAGGCTAACCCCTTTGCTGATTTGCCAATTTTTTTGAATAAAATAATTTATGTAAATGTATGTATATTTTAATGTAGTATTTATACTGATGACCAGAGCTTTTGATTAAGGTATCATTCATCTCAATCGGACCACTATTTCATGTTCTACTGAATTTACAATCAAATTCGTAAATTACAAAGGCCCTTTGCTGATTTGCCAATTTTTTTGAATAAAATTATTTATGTAAATGTATGTATATTTTAATGTAGTATTAATACTGATGACCAGAGCTTTTGATTAAGGTATCATTCATCTCAATCGGGCCACTATTTCATGTTCTACTGAATTTTCAATCAAATTCGTAAATTAGCAAAGGCTAACCCATTTGCTGATTTGCCAATTTTTTTGAATAAATTTTTTTATGTAAATATATGTATATTTTACTGTAGTTTTAATACTGATGACCAGAGCTTTTGATTAAGGTATCATTCATCTCAATCGGGGCACTATTTCATGTTTTACTGAATTTACAATCAAATTCGTAAATTACAAAGGCCCTTTGCTGATTTGCCAATTTTTTTGAATAAATTTTTTTTGTAAATATATGTATATTTTAATGTAGTTTTAATACTGATGATCGGAGCTTTTGATTAAGGTATCATTCATCTCAATCGGGCCCTTATTTCATGTTCTACTGAATTTACAATCAAATTCGTAAATTAGCAAAGGCTAACCCCTTTGCTGATTTGCCAATTTTTTTGAATAAAATAATTTATGTAAATGTATGTTTATTTTAATGTAGTATTTATACTGATGACCAGAGCTTTTGATTAAGGTATCATTCATCTCAATCGGACCACTATTTCATGTTCTACTGAATTTACAATCAAATTCGTAAATTACAAAGGCCCTTTGCTGATTTGCCAATTTTTTTGAATAAAATAATTTATGTAAATGTATGTATATTTTAATGTAGTATTTATACTGATGACCAGAGCTTTTGATTAAGGTATCATTCATCTCAATCGGACCACTATTTCATGTTCTACTGAATTTACAATCAAATTCGTAAATTAGCAAAGGCTAACCCCTTTGCTGATTTGCCAATTTTTTTGAATAAAATAATTTATGTAAATGTATGTATATTTTAATGTAGTATTTATACTGATGACCAGAGCTTTTGATTAAGGTATCATTCATCTCAATCGGGGCACTATTTCATGTTCTACTGAATTTACAATCAAATTCGTAAATTAGCAAAGGCTAACCCCTTAGCTAATTTGCCAATTTTTTTGAATACATTTTTTTATATAAATGAATGTATATTTTAATGTAGTATTACTACTGATGACCAGAGCTTTTGATTAAGGTATCATTCATCTCAATCGGGGCACTATTTCATGTTCTACTGAATTTACAATCAAATTCGTAAATTAGCAAAGGCTAACCCCTTTGCTGATTTGCCAATTTTTTTGAATAAAATAATTTATGTAAATGTATGTATATTTTAATGTAGTATTAATACTGATGACCAGAGCTTTTGATTAAGGTATCATTCATCTCATTCGGACCACTATTTCATGTTCTACTGAATTTACAATCAAATTCGTAAATTACAAAGGCCCTTTGCTGATTTGCCAATTTTTTTGAATAAAATTATTTATGTAAATGTATGTATATTTTAATGTAGTATTAATACTGATGACCAGAGCTTTTGATTAAGGTATCATTCATCTCAATCGGGCCACTATTTCATGTTCTACTGAATTTTCAATCAAATTCGTAAATTAGCAAAGGCTAACCCATTTGCTGATTTGCCAATTTTTTTGAATAAATTTTTTTATGTAAATATATGTATATTTTACTGTAGTTTTAATACTGATGACCAGAGCTTTTGATTAAGGTATCATTCATCTCAATCGGGGCACTATTTCATGTTTTACTGAATTTACAATCAAATTCGTAAATTACAAAGGCCCTTTGCTGATTTGCCAATTTTTTTGAATAAATTTTTTATGTAAATATATGTATATTTTAATGTAGTTTTAATACTGATGATCGGAGCTTTTGATTAAGGTATCATTCATCTCAATCGGGCCCTTATTTCATGTTCTACTGAATTTACAATCAAATTCGTAAATTAGCAAAGGCTAACCCCTTTGCTGATTTGCCAATTTTTTTGAATAAAATAATTTATGTAAATGTATGTATATTTTAATGTAGTATTTATACTGATGACCAGAGCTTTTGATTAAGGTATCATTCATCTCAATCGGACCACTATTTCATGTTCTACTGAATTTACAATCAAATTCGTAAATTACAAAGGCCCTTTGCTGATTTGCCAATTTTTTTGAATAAAATTATTTATGTAAATGTATGTATATTTTAATGTAGTATTAATACTGATGACCAGAGCTTTTGATTAAGGTATCATTCATCTCAATCGGACCACTATTTCATGTTTTACTGAATTTACAATCAAATTCGTAAATTACAAAGGCCCTTTGCTGATTTGCCAATTTTTTTGAATAAAATTATTTATGTAAATGTATGTATATTTTAATGTAGTATTAATACTGATGACCAGAGCTTTTGATTAAGGTATCATTCATCTCAATCGGACCACTATTTCATGTTCTACTGAATTTACAATCAAATTCGTAAATTAGCAAAGGCTAACCCCTTAGCTAATTTGCCAATTTTTTTGAATAAAATAATTTATGTAAATGTATGTATATTTTAATGTAGTATTAATACTGATGACCAGAGCTTTTGATTAAGGTATCATTCATCTCAATCGGACCACTATTTCATGTTCTACTGAATTTACAATCAAATTCGTAAATTAGCAAAGGCTAACCCCTTTGCTGATTTGCCAATTTTTTTGAATAAAATAATTTATGTAAATGGATGTATATTTTAATGTAGTATTTAAACTGATGACTAGAGCTTTTGATTAAGGTATCATTCATCTCAATCGGACCACTATTTCATGTTCTACTGAATTTACAATCAAATTCGTAAATTAGCAAAGGCTAACCCCTTAGCTAATTTGCCAATTTTTTTGAATACATTTTTTTATATAAATGAATGTATATTTTAATGTAGTATTAATACTGATGACCAGAGCTTTTGATTAAGGTATCATTCATCTCAATCGGGGCACTATTTCATGTTCTACTGAATTTACAATCAAATTCGTAAATTAGCAAAGGCTAACCCCTTTGCTGATTTGCCAATTTTTTTGAATAAAATAATTTATGTAAATGTATGTATATTTTAATGTAGTATTAATACTGATGACCAGAGCTTTTGATTAAGGTATCATTCATCTCAATCGGACCACTATTTCATGTTCTACTGAATTTACAATCAAATTCGTAAATTACAAAGGCCCTTTGCTGATTTGCCAATTTTTTTGAATAAAATTATTTATGTAAATGTATGTATATTTTAATGTAGTATTAATACTGATGACCAGAGCTTTTGATTAAGGTATCATTCATCTCAATCGGACCACTATTTCATGTTCTACTGAATTTACAATCAAATTCGTAAATTAGCAAAGGCTAACCCCTTAGCTAATTTGCCAATTTTTTTGAATAAAATAATTTATGTAAATGTATGTATATTTTAATGTAGTATTAATACTGATGACCAGAGCTTTTGATTAAGGTATCATTCATCTCAATCGGACCACTATTTCATGTTCTACTGAATTTACAATCAAATTCGTAAATTAGCAAAGGCTAACCCCTTTGCTGATTTGCCAATTTTTTTGAATAAAATAATTTATGTAAATGGATGTATATTTTAATGTAGTATTAATACTGATGACCAGAGCTTTTGATTAAGGTATCATTCATCACAATCGGGGCACTATTTCATGTTCTACTGAATTTACAATCAAATTCGTAAATTAGCAAAGGCTAACCCCTTTGCTGATTTGCCAATTTTTTTGAATAAAATAATTTATGTAAATGTATGTATATTTTAATGTAGTATTAATACTGATGACCAGAGCTTTTGATTAAGGTATCATTCATCTCAATCGGACCACTATTTCATGTTCTACTGAATTTACAATCAAATTCGTAAATTACAAAGGCCCTTTGCTGATTTGCCAATTTTTTTGAATAAAATTATTTATGTAAATGTATGTATATTTTAATGTAGTATTAATACTGATGACCAGAGCTTTTGATTAAGGTATCATTCATCTCAATCGGACCACTATTTCATGTTCTACTGAATTTACAATCAAATTCGTAAATTAGCAAAGGCTAACCCCTTAGCTAATTTGCCAATTTTTTTGAATAAAATAATTTATGTAAATGTATGTATATTTTAATGTAGTATTAATACTGATGACCAGAGCTTTTGATTAAGGTATCATTCATCTCAATCGGACCACTATTTCATGTTCTACTGAATTTACAATCAAATTCGTAAATTAGCAAAGGCTAACCCCTTTGCTGATTTGCCAATTTTTTTGAATAAAATAATTTATGTAAATGGATGTATATTTTAATGTAGTATTAATACTGATGACCAGAGCTTTTGATTAAGGTATCATTCATCTCAATCGGACCACTATTTCATGTTCTACTGAATTTACAATCAAATTCGTAAATGAATTTGATTATGTAAATGGATGTATATTTTAATGTAGTATTAATACTGATGACCAGAGCTTTTGATTAAGGTATCATTCATCTCAATCGGACCACTATTTCATGTTCTACTGAATTTACAATCAAATTCGTAAATTAGCAAAGGCTAACCCCTTAGCTAATTTGCCAATTTTTTTGAATAAAATAATTTATGTAAATGTATGTATATTTTAATGTAGTATTAATACTGATGACCAGAGCTTTTGATTAAGGTATCATTCATCTCAATCGGACCACTATTTCATGTTCTACTGAATTTACAATCAAATTCGTAAATTAGCAAAGGCTAACCCCTTTGCTGATTTGCCAATTTTTTTGAATAAAATAATTTATGTAAATGGATGTATATTTTAATGTAGTATTAATACTGATGACCAGAGCTTTTGATTAAGGTATCATTTATCTCAATCGGGCCACTATTTCATGTTCTACTGAATTTTCAATCAAATTCGTAAATTAGCAAAGGCTTACCCCTTTGCTGATTTGCCAATTTTTTTGAATAAAATAGTTTATGTAAATGTATGTATATTTTAATGTAGTATTTATACTGATGACCAGAGCTTTTGATTAAGGTATCATTCATCTCAATCGGGGCACTATTTCATGTTCTACTGAATTTACAATCAAATTCGTAAATTAGCAAAGGCTAACCCCTTTGCTGATTTGCCAATTTTTTTGAATAAAATAATTTATGTAAATGGATGTATATTTTAATGTAGTATTTAAACTGATGACTAGAGCTTTTGATTAAGGTATCATTCATCTCAATCGGACCACTATTTCATGTTCTACTGAATTTACAATCAAATTCGTAAATTAGCAAAGGCTAACCCCTTAGCTAATTTGCCAATTTTTTTGAATACATTTTTTTATATAAATGAATGTATATTTTAATGTAGTATTAATACTGATGACCAGAGCTTTTGATTAAGGTATCATTCATCTCAATCGGGGCACTATTTCATGTTCTACTGAATTTACAATCAAATTCGTAAATTAGCAAAGGCTAACCCCTTTGCTGATTTGCCAATTTTTTTGAATAAAATAATTTATGTAAATGTATGTATATTTTAATGTAGTATTAATACTGATGACCAGAGCTTTTGATTAAGGTATCATTCATCTCAATCGGACCACTATTTCATGTTCTACTGAATTTACAATCAAATTCGTAAATTAGCAAAGGCTAACCCCTTTGCTGATTTGCCAATTTTTTTGAATAAAATAATTTATGTAAATGGATGTATATTTTAATGTAGTATTAATACTGATGACCAGAGCTTTTGATTAAGGTATCATTCATCTCAATCGGGGCACTATTTCATGTTCTACTGAATTTACAATCAAATTCGTAAATTAGCAAAGGCTAACCCCTTTGCTGATTTGCCAATTTTTTTGAATAAAATAATTTATGTAAATGGATGTATATTTTAATGTAGTATTTAAACTGATGACTAGAGCTTTTGATTAAGGTATCATTCATCTCAATCGGACCACTATTTCATGTTCTACTGAATTTACAATCAAATTCGTAAATTAGCAAAGGCTAACCCCTTAGCTAATTTGCCAATTTTTTTGAATACATTTTTTTATATAAATGAATGTATATTTTAATGTAGTATTAATACTGATGACCAGAGCTTTTGATTAAGGTATCATTCATCTCAATCGGGGCACTATTTCATGTTCTACTGAATTTACAATCAAATTCGTAAATTAGCAAAGGCTAACCCCTTTGCTGATTTGCCAATTTTTTTGAATAAAATAATTTATGTAAATGTATGTATATTTTAATGTAGTATTAATACTGATGACCAGAGCTTTTGATTAAGGTATCATTCATCTCAATCGGACCACTATTTCATGTTCTACTGAATTTACAATCAAATTCGTAAATTAGCAAAGGCTAACCCCTTTGCTGATTTGCCAATTTTTTTGAATAAAATAATTTATGTAAATGGATGTATATTTTAATGTAGTATTAATACTGATGACCAGAGCTTTTGATTAAGGTATCATTCATCTCAATCGGACCACTATTTCATGTTCTACTGAATTTACAATCAAATTCGTAAATTAGCAAAGGCTAACCCCTTAGCTAATTTGCCAATTTTTTTGAATAAAATAATTTATGTAAATGTATGTATATTTTAATGTAGTATTAATACTGATGACCAGAGCTTTTGATTAAGGTATCATTCATCTCAATCGGACCACTATTTCATGTTCTACTGAATTTACAATCAAATTCGTAAATTAGCAAAGGCTAACCCCTTTGCTGATTTGCCAATTTTTTTGAATAAAATAATTTATGTAAATGGATGTATATTTTAATGTAGTATTAATACTGATGACCAGAGCTTTTGATTAAGGTATCATTTATCTCAATCGGGCCACTATTTCATGTTCTACTGAATTTTCAATCAAATTCGTAAATTAGCAAAGGCTTACCCCTTTGCTGATTTGCCAATTTTTTTGAATAAAATAGTTTATGTAAATGTATGTATATTTTAATGTAGTATTTATACTGATGACCAGAGCTTTTGATTAAGGTATCATTCATCTCAATCGGGGCACTATTTCATGTTCTACTGAATTTACAATCAAATTCGTAAATTAGCAAAGGCTAACCCCTTTGCTGATTTGCCAATTTTTTTGAATAAAATAATTTATGTAAATGGATGTATATTTTAATGTAGTATTTAAACTGATGACTAGAGCTTTTGATTAAGGTATCATTCATCTCAATCGGACCACTATTTCATGTTCTACTGAATTTACAATCAAATTCGTAAATTAGCAAAGGCTAACCCCTTAGCTAATTTGCCAATTTTTTTGAATACATTTTTTTATATAAATGAATGTATATTTTAATGTAGTATTAATACTGATGACCAGAGCTTTTGATTAAGGTATCATTCATCTCAATCGGGGCACTATTTCATGTTCTACTGAATTTACAATCAAATTCGTAAATTAGCAAAGGCTAACCCCTTTGCTGATTTGCCAATTTTTTTGAATAAAATAATTTATGTAAATGTATGTATATTTTAATGTAGTATTAATACTGATGACCAGAGCTTTTGATTAAGGTATCATTCATCTCAATCGGACCACTATTTCATGTTCTACTGAATTTACAATCAAATTCGTAAATTAGCAAAGGCTAACCCCTTTGCTGATTTGCCAATTTTTTTGAATAAAATAATTTATGTAAATGGATGTATATTTTAATGTAGTATTAATACTGATGACCAGAGCTTTTGATTAAGGTATCATTCATCTCAATCGGACCACTATTTCATGTTCTACTGAATTTACAATCAAATTCGTAAATTAGCAAAGGCTAACCCCTTAGCTAATTTGCCAATTTTTTTGAATAAAATAATTTATGTAAATGTATGTATATTTTAATGTAGTATTTAAACTGATGACTAGAGCTTTTGATTAAGGTATCATTCATCTCAATCGGACCACTATTTCATGTTCTACTGAATTTACAATCAAATTCGTAAATTAGCAAAGGCTAACCCCTTAGCTAATTTGCCAATTTTTTTGAATACATTTTTTTATATAAATGAATGTATATTTTAATGTAGTATTAATACTGATGACCAGAGCTTTTGATTAAGGTATCATTCATCTCAATCGGGGCACTATTTCATGTTCTACTGAATTTACAATCAAATTCGTAAATTAGCAAAGGCTAACCCCTTTGCTGATTTGCCAATTTTTTTGAATAAAATAATTTATGTAAATGTATGTATATTTTAATGTAGTATTAATACTGATGACCAGAGCTTTTGATTAAGGTATCATTCATCTCAATCGGACCACTATTTCATGTTCTACTGAATTTACAATCAAATTCGTAAATTAGCAAAGGCTAACCCCTTTGCTGATTTGCCAATTTTTTTGAATAAAATAATTTATGTAAATGGATGTATATTTTAATGTAGTATTAATACTGATGACCAGAGCTTTTGATTAAGGTATCATTCATCTCAATCGGGGCACTATTTCATGTTCTACTGAATTTACAATCAAATTCGTAAATTAGCAAAGGCTAACCCCTTTGCTGATTTGCCAATTTTTTTGAATAAAATAATTTATGTAAATGGATGTATATTTTAATGTAGTATTTAAACTGATGACTAGAGCTTTTGATTAAGGTATCATTCATCTCAATCGGACCACTATTTCATGTTCTACTGAATTTACAATCAAATTCGTAAATTAGCAAAGGCTAACCCCTTAGCTAATTTGCCAATTTTTTTGAATACATTTTTTTATATAAATGAATGTATATTTTAATGTAGTATTAATACTGATGACCAGAGCTTTTGATTAAGGTATCATTCATCTCAATCGGGGCACTATTTCATGTTCTACTGAATTTACAATCAAATTCGTAAATTAGCAAAGGCTAACCCCTTTGCTGATTTGCCAATTTTTTTGAATAAAATAATTTATGTAAATGTATGTATATTTTAATGTAGTATTAATACTGATGACCAGAGCTTTTGATTAAGGTATCATTCATCTCAATCGGACCACTATTTCATGTTCTACTGAATTTACAATCAAATTCGTAAATTAGCAAAGGCTAACCCCTTTGCTGATTTGCCAATTTTTTTGAATAAAATAATTTATGTAAATGGATGTATATTTTAATGTAGTATTAATACTGATGACCAGAGCTTTTGATTAAGGTATCATTCATCTCAATCGGACCACTATTTCATGTTCTACTGAATTTACAATCAAATTCGTAAATTAGCAAAGGCTAACCCCTTAGCTAATTTGCCAATTTTTTTGAATAAAATAATTTATGTAAATGTATGTATATTTTAATGTAGTATTAATACTGATGACCAGAGCTTTTGATTAAGGTATCATTCATCTCAATCGGACCACTATTTCATGTTCTACTGAATTTACAATCAAATTCGTAAATTAGCAAAGGCTAACCCCTTTGCTGATTTGCCAATTTTTTTGAATAAAATAATTTATGTAAATGGATGTATATTTTAATGTAGTATTAATACTGATGACCAGAGCTTTTGATTAAGGTATCATTTATCTCAATCGGGCCACTATTTCATGTTCTACTGAATTTTCAATCAAATTCGTAAATTAGCAAAGGCTTACCCCTTTGCTGATTTGCCAATTTTTTTGAATAAAATAGTTTATGTAAATGTATGTATATTTTAATGTAGTATTTATACTGATGACCAGAGCTTTTGATTAAGGTATCATTCATCTCAATCGGGGCACTATTTCATGTTCTACTGAATTTACAATCAAATTCGTAAATTAGCAAAGGCTAACCCCTTTGCTGATTTGCCAATTTTTTTGAATAAAATAATTTATGTAAATGGATGTATATTTTAATGTAGTATTTAAACTGATGACTAGAGCTTTTGATTAAGGTATCATTCATCTCAATCGGACCACTATTTCATGTTCTACTGAATTTACAATCAAATTCGTAAATTAGCAAAGGCTAACCCCTTAGCTAATTTGCCAATTTTTTTGAATACATTTTTTTATATAAATGAATGTATATTTTAATGTAGTATTTATACTGATGACCAGAGCTTTTGATTAAGGTATCATTCATCTCAATCGGGGCACTATTTCATGTTCTACTGAATTTACAATCAAATTCGTAAATTAGCAAAGGCTAACCCCTTTGCTGATTTGCCAATTTTTTTGAATAAAATAATTTATGTAAATGGATGTATATTTTAATGTAGTATTTAAACTGATGACTAGAGCTTTTGATTAAGGTATCATTCATCTCAATCGGACCACTATTTCATGTTCTACTGAATTTACAATCAAATTCGTAAATTAGCAAAGGCTAACCCCTTAGCTAATTTGCCAATTTTTTTGAATACATTTTTTTATATAAATGAATGTATATTTTAATGTAGTATTAATACTGATGACCAGAGCTTTTGATTAAGGTATCATTCATCTCAATCGGGGCACTATTTCATGTTCTACTGAATTTACAATCAAATTCGTAAATTAGCAAAGGCTAACCCCTTTGCTGATTTGCCAATTTTTTTGAATAAAATAATTTATGTAAATGTATGTATATTTTAATGTAGTATTAATACTGATGACCAGAGCTTTTGATTAAGGTATCATTCATCTCAATCGGACCACTATTTCATGTTCTACTGAATTTACAATCAAATTCGTAAATTAGCAAAGGCTAACCCCTTTGCTGATTTGCCAATTTTTTTGAATAAAATAATTTATGTAAATGGATGTATATTTTAATGTAGTATTAATACTGATGACCAGAGCTTTTGATTAAGGTATCATTCATCTCAATCGGACCACTATTTCATGTTCTACTGAATTTACAATCAAATTCGTAAATTAGCAAAGGCTAACCCCTTAGCTAATTTGCCAATTTTTTTGAATAAAATAATTTATGTAAATGTATGTATATTTTAATGTAGTATTAATACTGATGACCAGAGCTTTTGATTAAGGTATCATTCATCTCAATCGGACCACTATTTCATGTTCTACTGAATTTACAATCAAATTCGTAAATTAGCAAAGGCTAACCCCTTTGCTGATTTGCCAATTTTTTTGAATAAAATAATTTATGTAAATGGATGTATATTTTAATGTAGTATTAATACTGATGACCAGAGCTTTTGATTAAGGTATCATTTATCTCAATCGGGCCACTATTTCATGTTCTACTGAATTTTCAATCAAATTCGTAAATTAGCAAAGGCTTACCCCTTTGCTGATTTGCCAATTTTTTTGAATAAAATAGTTTATGTAAATGTATGTATATTTTAATGTAGTATTTATACTGATGACCAGAGCTTTTGATTAAGGTATCATTCATCTCAATCGGGGCACTATTTCATGTTCTACTGAATTTACAATCAAATTCGTAAATTAGCAAAGGCTAACCCCTTTGCTGATTTGCCAATTTTTTTGAATAAAATAATTTATGTAAATGGATGTATATTTTAATGTAGTATTTAAACTGATGACTAGAGCTTTTGATTAAGGTATCATTCATCTCAATCGGACCACTATTTCATGTTCTACTGAATTTACAATCAAATTCGTAAATTAGCAAAGGCTAACCCCTTAGCTAATTTGCCAATTTTTTTGAATACATTTTTTTATATAAATGAATGTATATTTTAATGTAGTATTAATACTGATGACCAGAGCTTTTGATTAAGGTATCATTCATCTCAATCGGGGCACTATTTCATGTTCTACTGAATTTACAATCAAATTCGTAAATTAGCAAAGGCTAACCCCTTTGCTGATTTGCCAATTTTTTTGAATAAAATAATTTATGTAAATGTATGTATATTTTAATGTAGTATTAATACTGATGACCAGAGCTTTTGATTAAGGTATCATTCATCTCAATCGGACCACTATTTCATGTTCTACTGAATTTACAATCAAATTCGTAAATTAGCAAAGGCTAACCCCTTTGCTGATTTGCCAATTTTTTTGAATAAAATAATTTATGTAAATGGATGTATATTTTAATGTAGTATTAATACTGATGACCAGAGCTTTTGATTAAGGTATCATTCATCTCAATCGGACCACTATTTCATGTTCTACTGAATTTACAATCAAATTCGTAAATTAGCAAAGGCTAACCCCTTAGCTAATTTGCCAATTTTTTTGAATAAAATAATTTATGTAAATGTATGTATATTTTAATGTAGTATTAATACTGATGACCAGAGCTTTTGATTAAGGTATCATTCATCTCAATCGGACCACTATTTCATGTTCTACTGAATTTACAATCAAATTCGTAAATTAGCAAAGGCTAACCCCTTTGCTGATTTGCCAATTTTTTTGAATAAAATAATTTATGTAAATGGATGTATATTTTAATGTAGTATTAATACTGATGACCAGAGCTTTTGATTAAGGTATCATTTATCTCAATCGGGCCACTATTTCATGTTCTACTGAATTTTCAATCAAATTCGTAAATTAGCAAAGGCTTACCCCTTTGCTGATTTGCCAATTTTTTTGAATAAAATAGTTTATGTAAATGTATGTATATTTTAATGTAGTATTTATACTGATGACCAGAGCTTTTGATTAAGGTATCATTCATCTCAATCGGGGCACTATTTCATGTTCTACTGAATTTACAATCAAATTCGTAAATTAGCAAAGGCTAACCCCTTTGCTGATTTGCCAATTTTTTTGAATAAAATAATTTATGTAAATGGATGTATATTTTAATGTAGTATTTAAACTGATGACTAGAGCTTTTGATTAAGGTATCATTCATCTCAATCGGACCACTATTTCATGTTCTACTGAATTTACAATCAAATTCGTAAATTAGCAAAGGCTAACCCCTTAGCTAATTTGCCAATTTTTTTGAATACATTTTTTTATATAAATGAATGTATATTTTAATGTAGTATTAATACTGATGACCAGAGCTTTTGATTAAGGTATCATTCATCTCAATCGGACCACTATTTCATGTTCTACTGAATTTACAATCAAATTCGTAAATTAGCAAAGGCTAACCCCTTTGCTGATTTGCCAATTTTTTTGAATAAAATAATTTATGTAAATGGATGTATATTTTAATGTAGTATTAATACTGATGACCAGAGCTTTTGATTAAGGTATCATTCATCTCAATCGGACCACTATTTCATGTTCTACTGAATTTACAATCAAATTCGTAAATTAGCAAAGGCTAACCCCTTAGCTAATTTGCCAATTTTTTTGAATAAAATAATTTATGTAAATGTATGTATATTTTAATGTAGTATTAATACTGATGACCAGAGCTTTTGATTAAGGTATCATTCATCTCAATCGGACCACTATTTCATGTTCTACTGAATTTACAATCAAATTCGTAAATTAGCAAAGGCTAACCCCTTTGCTGATTTGCCAATTTTTTTGAATAAAATAATTTATGTAAATGGATGTATATTTTAATGTAGTATTAATACTGATGACCAGAGCTTTTGATTAAGGTATCATTTATCTCAATCGGGCCACTATTTCATGTTCTACTGAATTTTCAATCAAATTCGTAAATTAGCAAAGGCTTACCCCTTTGCTGATTTGCCAATTTTTTTGAATAAAATAGTTTATGTAAATGTATGTATATTTTAATGTAGTATTTATACTGATGACCAGAGCTTTTGATTAAGGTATCATTCATCTCAATCGGGGCACTATTTCATGTTCTACTGAATTTACAATCAAATTCGTAAATTAGCAAAGGCTAACCCCTTTGCTGATTTGCCAATTTTTTTGAATAAAATAATTTATGTAAATGGATGTATATTTTAATGTAGTATTTAAACTGATGACTAGAGCTTTTGATTAAGGTATCATTCATCTCAATCGGACCACTATTTCATGTTCTACTGAATTTACAATCAAATTCGTAAATTAGCAAAGGCTAACCCCTTAGCTAATTTGCCAATTTTTTTGAATACATTTTTTTATATAAATGAATGTATATTTTAATGTAGTATTAATACTGATGACCAGAGCTTTTGATTAAGGTATCATTCATCTCAATCGGACCACTATTTCATGTTCTACTGAATTTACAATCAAATTCGTAAATTACAAAGGCCCTTTGCTGATTTGCCAATTTTTTTGAATAAAATTATTTATGTAAATGTATGTATATTTTAATGTAGTATTAATACTGATGACCAGAGCTTTTGATTAAGGTATCATTCATCTCAATCGGACCACTATTTCATGTTCTACTGAATTTACAATCAAATTCGTAAATTAGCAAAGGCTAACCCCTTAGCTAATTTGCCAATTTTTTTGAATAAAATAATTTATGTAAATGGATGTATATTTTAATGTAGTATTTAAACTGATGACTAGAGCTTTTGATTAAGGTATCATTCATCTCAATCGGACCACTACTTCATGTTCTACTGAATTTACAATCAAATTCGTAAATTAGCAAAGGCTAACCCCTTAGCTAATTTGCCAATTTTTTTGAATACATTTTTTTATATAAATGAATGTATATTTTAATGTAGTATTAATACTGATGACCAGAGCTTTTGATTAAGGTATCATTCATCACAATCGGGGCACTATTTCATGTTCTACTGAATTTACAATCAAATTCGTAAATTACATAGGCCCTTTGCTGATTTGCCAATTTTTTTGAATAAAATAATTTATGTAAATGTATGTATATTTTAATGTAGTATTAATACTGATGACCAGAGCTTTTGATTAAGGTATCATTTATCTCAATCGGGCCACTATTTCATGTTCTACTGAATTTTCAATCAAATTCGTAAATTAGCAAAGGCTTACCCCTTTGCTGATTTGCCAATTTTTTTGAATAAAATAGTTTATGTAAATGTATGTATATTTTAATGTAGTATTTATACTGATGACCAGAGCTTTTGATTAAGGTATCATTCATCTCAATCGGGGCACTATTTCATGTTCTACTGAATTTACAATCAAATTCGTAAATTAGCAAAGGCTAACCCCTTTGCTGATTTGCCAATTTTTTTGAATAAAATAATTTATGTAAATGTATGTATATTTTAATGTAGTATTAATACTGATGACCAGAGCTTTTGATTAAGGTATCATTCATCTCAATCGGACCACTATTTCATGTTCTACTGAATTTACAATCAAATTCGTAAATTACAAAGGCCCTTTGCTGATTTGCCAATTTTTTTGAATAAAATTATTTATGTAAATGTATGTATATTTTAATGTAGTATTAATACTGATGACCAGAGCTTTTGATTAAGGTATCATTCATCTCAATCGGACCACTATTTCATGTTCTACTGAATTTACAATCAAATTCGTAAATTAGCAAAGGCCCTTTGCTGATTTGCCAATTTTTTTGAATAAAATTATTTATGTAAATGTATGTATATTTTACTGTAGTTTTAATACTGATGACCAGAGCTTTTGATTAAGGTATCATTCATCTCAATCGGGGCACTATTTCATGTTTTACTGAATTTACAATCAAATTCGTAAATTACAAAGGCCCTTTGCTGATTTGCCAATTTTTTTGAATAAATTTTTTATGTAAATATATGTATATTTTAATGTAGTTTTAATACTGATGATCGGAGCTTTTGATTAAGGTATCATTCATCTCAATCGGGCCCTTATTTCATGTTCTACTGAATTTACAATCAAATTCGTAAATTAGCAAAGGCTAACCCCTTTGCTGATTTGCCAATTTTTTTGAATACATTTTTTTATATAAATGAATGTATATTTTAATGTAGTTTTAATACTGATGACCAGAGCTTTTGATTAAGGTATCATTCATCTCAATCGGGGCACTATTTCATGTTCTACTGAATTTACAATCAAATTCGTAAATTAGCAAAGGCTAACCCCTTAGCTAATTTGCCAATTTTTTTGAATACATTTTTTTATATAAATGAATGTATATTTTATTGTAGTATTAATACTGATGACCAGAGCTTTTGATTAAGGTATCATTCATCTCAATCGGGGCACTATTTCATGTTCTACTGAATTTACAATCAAATTCGTAAATTAGCAAAGGCTAACCCCTTTGCTGATTTGCCAATTTTTTTGAATAAAATAATTTATGTAAATGTATGTATATTTTAATGTAGTTTTAATACTGATGATCGGAGCTTTTGATTAAGGTATCATTCATCTCAATCGGGCCCTTATTTCATGTTCTACTGAATTTACAATCAAATTCGTAAATTAGCAAAGGCTAACCCCTTTGCTGATTTGCCAATTTTTTTGAATAAAATAATTTATGTAAATGTATGTATATTTTAATGAAGTATTTATACTGATGACCAGAGCTTTTGATTAAGGTATCATTCATCTCAATCGGGCCACTATTTCATGTTCTACTGAATTTTCAATCAAATTCGTAAATTAGCAAAGGCTAACCCATTTGCTGATTTGCCAATTTTTTTGAATAAATTTTTTTATGTAAATATATGTATATTTTACTGTAGTTTTAATACTGATGACCAGAGCTTTTGATTAAGGTATCATTCATCTCAATCGGGGCACTATTTCATGTTTTACTGAATTTACAATCAAATTCGTAAATTACAAAGGCCCTTTGCTGATTTGCCAATTTTTTTGAATAAATTTTTTATGTAAATATATGTATATTTTAATGTAGTTTTAATACTGATGATCGGAGCTTTTGATTAAGGTATCATTCATCTCAATCGGGCCCTTATTTCATGTTCTACTGAATTTACAATCAAATTCGTAAATTAGCAAAGGCTAACCCCTTTGCTGATTTGCCAATTTTTTTGAATACATTTTTTTATATAAATGAATGTATATTTTAATGTAGTTTTAATACTGATGACCAGAGCTTTTGATTAAGGTATCATTCATCTCAATCGGGGCACTATTTCATGTTCTACTGAATTTACAATCAAATTCGTAAATTAGCAAAGGCTAACCCCTTTGCTGATTTGCCAATTTTTTTGAATAAAATAATTTATGTAAATGTATGTATATTTTAATGTAGTATTTATACTGATGACCAGAGCTTTTGATTAAGGTATCATTCATCTCAATCGGGGCACTATTTCATGTTCTACTGAATTTACAATCAAATTCGTAAATTAGCAAAGGCTAACCCCTTTGCTGATTTGCCAATTTTTTTGAATAAAATAATTTATGTAAATGGATGTATATTTTAATGTAGTATTTAAACTGATGACTAGAGCTTTTGATTAAGGTATCATTCATCTCAATCGGACCACTATTTCATGTTCTACTGAATTTACAATCAAATTCGTAAATTAGCAAAGGCTAACCCCTTAGCTAATTTGCCAATTTTTTTGAATACATTTTTTTATATAAATGAATGTATATTTTAATGTAGTATTAATACTGATGACCAGAGCTTTTGATTAAGGTATCATTCATCTCAATCGGACCACTATTTCATGTTCTACTGAATTTACAATCAAATTCGTAAATTACAAAGGCCCTTTGCTGATTTGCCAATTTTTTTGAATAAAATTATTTATGTAAATGTATGTATATTTTAATGTAGTATTAATACTGATGACCAGAGCTTTTGATTAAGGTATCATTCATCTCAATCGGACCACTATTTCATGTTCTACTGAATTTACAATCAAATTCGTAAATTACAAAGGCCCTTTGCTGATTTGCCAATTTTTTTGAATAAAATTATTTATGTAAATGTATGTATATTTTAATGTAGTATTAATACTGATGACCAGAGCTTTTGATTAAGGTATCATTCATCTCAATCGGACCACTATTTCATGTTCTACTGAATTTACAATCAAATTCGTAAATTAGCAAAGGCCCTTTGCTGATTTGCCAATTTTTTTGAATAAAATTATTTATGTAAATGTATGTATATTTTAATGAAGTATTTATACTGATGACCAGAGCTTTTGATTAAGGTATCATTCATCTCAATCGGGCCACTATTTCATGTTCTACTGAATTTTCAATCAAATTCGTAAATTAGCAAAGGCTAACCCATTTGCTGATTTGCCAATTTTTTTGAATAAATTTTTTTATGTAAATATATGTATATTTTACTGTAGTTTTAATACTGATGACCAGAGCTTTTGATTAAGGTATCATTCATCTCAATCGGGGCACTATTTCATGTTTTACTGAATTTACAATCAAATTCGTAAATTACAAAGGCCCTTTGCTGATTTGCCAATTTTTTTGAATAAATTTTTTATGTAAATATATGTATATTTTACTGTAGTTTTAATACTGATGATCGGAGCTTTTGATTAAGGTATCATTTATCTCAATCGGGCCCTTATTTCATGTTCTACTGAATTTACAATCAAATTCGTAAATTAGCAAAGGCTAACCCCTTTGCTGATTTGCCAATTTTTTTGAATAAAATAATTTATGTAAATGTATGTATATTTTAATGTAGTATTTATACTGATGACCAGAGCTTTTGATTAAGGTATCATTTATCTCAATCGGGGCACTATTTCATGTTCTACTGAATTTACAATCAAATTCGTAAATTAGCAAAGGCTAACCCCTTTGCTGATTTGCCAATTTTTTTGAATAAAATTATTTATGTAAATGTATGTATATTTTAATGAAGTATTTATACTGATGACCAGAGCTTTTGATTAAGGTATCATTCATCTCAATCGGGCCACTATTTCATGTTCTACTGAATTTTCAATCAAATTCGTAAATTAGCAAAGGCTAACCCATTTGCTGATTTGCCAATTTTTTTGAATAAATTTTTTTATGTAAATATATGTATATTTTACTGTAGTTTTAATACTGATGACCAGAGCTTTTGATTAAGGTATCATTCATCTCAATCGGGGCACTATTTCATGTTTTACTGAATTTACAATCAAATTCGTAAATTACAAAGGCCCTTTGCTGATTTGCCAATTTTTTTGAATAAATTTTTTATGTAAATATATGTATATTTTACTGTAGTTTTAATACTGATGATCGGAGCTTTTGATTAAGGTATCATTCATCTCAATCGGGCCCTTATTTCATGTTCTACTGAATTTACAATCAAATTCGTAAATTAGCAAAGGCTAACCCCTTTGCTGATTTGCCAATTTTTTTGAATAAAATAATTTATGTAAATGTATGTATATTTTAATGTAGTATTTATACTGATGACCAGAGCTTTTGATTAAGGTATCATTCATCTCAATCGGGGCACTATTTTATGTTCTACTGAATTTACAATCAAATTCGTAAATTAGCAAAGGCTAACCCCTTTGCTGATTTGCCAATTTTTTTGAATAAAATAATTTATGTAAATGGATGTATATTTTAATGTAGTATTTAAACTGATGACTAGAGCTTTTGATTAAGGTATCATTCATCTCAATCGGACCACTATTTCATGTTCTACTGAATTTACAATCAAATTCGTAAATTAGCAAAGGCTAACCCCTTAGCTAATTTGCCAATTTTTTTGAATACATTTTTTTATATAAATGAATGTATATTTTAATGTAGTATTAATACTGATGACCAGAGCTTTTGATTAAGGTATCATTCATCTCAATCGGACCACTATTTCATGTTCTACTGAATTTACAATCAAATTCGTAAATTACAAAGGCCCTTTGCTGATTTGCCAATTTTTTTGAATAAAATTTTTTATGTAAATATATGTATATTTTAATGTAGTATTAATACTGATGACCAGAGCTTTTGATTAAGGTATCATTCATCTCAATCGGACCACTATTTCATGTTCTACTGAATTTACAATCAAATTCGTAAATTAGCAAAGGCCCTTTGCTGATTTGCCAATTTTTTTGAATAAATTTTTTTATGTAAATATATGTATATTTTACTGTAGTTTTAATACTGATGACCAGAGCTTTTGATTAAGGTATCATTCATCTCAATCGGGGCACTATTTCATGTTTTACTGAATTTACAATCAAATTCGTAAATTACAAAGGCCCTTTGCTGATTTGCCAATTTTTTTGAATAAATTTTTTATGTAAATATATGTATATTTTACTGTAGTTTTAATACTGATGATCGGAGCTTTTGATTAAGGTATCATTCATCTCAATCGGGCCCTTATTTCATGTTCTACTGAATTTACAATCAAATTCGTAAATTAGCAAAGGCTAACCCCTTTGCTGATTTGCCAATTTTTTTGAATAAAATAATTTATGTAAATGTATGTATATTTTAATGTAGTATTTATACTGATGACCAGAGCTTTTGATTAAGGTATCATTCATCTCAATCGGGGCACTATTTCATGTTCTACTGAATTTACAATCAAATTCGTAAATTAGCAAAGGCTAACCCCTTTGCTGATTTGCCAATTTTTTTGAATAAAATAATTTATGTAAATGGATGTATATTTTAATGTAGTATTTAAACTGATGACTAGAGCTTTTGATTAAGGTATCATTCATCTCAATCGGACCACTATTTCATGTTCTACTGAATTTACAATCAAATTCGTAAATTAGCAAAGGCTAACCCCTTAGCTAATTTGCCAATTTTTTTGAATACATTTTTTTATATAAATGAATGTATATTTTAATGTAGTATTAATACTGATGACCAGAGCTTTTGATTAAGGTATCATTCATCTCAATCGGACCACTATTTCATGTTCTACTGAATTTACAATCAAATTCGTAAATTACAAAGGCCCTTTGCTGATTTGCCAATTTTTTTGAATAAAATTATTTATGTAAATGTATGTATATTTTAATGTAGTATTAATACTGATGACCAGAGCTTTTGATTAAGGTATCATTCATCTCAATCGGACCACTATTTCATGTTCTACTGAATTTACAATCAAATTCGTAAATTAGCAAAGGCTAACCCCTTTGCTGATTTGCCAATTTTTTTGAATAAAATAATTTATGTAAATGGATGTATATTTTAATGTAGTATTTAAACTGATGACTAGAGCTTTTGATTAAGGTATCATTCATCTCAATCGGACCACTATTTCATGTTCTACTGAATTTACAATCAAATTCGTAAATTAGCAAAGGCTAACCCCTTTGCTGATTTGCCAATTTTTTTGAATACATTTTTTTATATAAATGAATGTATATTTTAATGTAGTTTTAATACTGATGACCAGAGCTTTTGATTAAGGTATCATTCATCTCAATCGGGGCACTATTTCATGTTCTACTGAATTTACAATCAAATTCGTAAATTAGCAAAGGCTAACCCCTTTGCTGATTTGCCAATTTTTTTGAATAAAATAATTTATGTAAATGGATGTATATTTTAATGTAGTATTTAAACTGATGACTAGAGCTTTTGATTAAGGTATCATTCATCTCAATCGGACCACTATTTCATGTTCTACTGAATTTACAATCAAATTCGTAAATTAGCAAAGGCTAACCCCTTAGCTAATTTGCCAATTTTTTTGAATACATTTTTTTATATAAATGAATGTATATTTTAATGTAGTATTAATACTGATGACCAGAGCTTTTGATTAAGGTATCATTCATCTCAATCGGGGCACTATTTCATGTTCTACTGAATTTACAATCAAATTCGTAAATTAGCAAAGGCTAACCCCTTTGCTGATTTGCCAATTTTTTTGAATAAAATAATTTATGTAAATGTATGTATATTTTAATGTAGTATTAATACTGATGACCAGAGCTTTTGATTAAGGTATCATTCATCTCAATCGGACCACTATTTCATGTTCTACTGAATTTACAATGAAATTCGTAAATTACAAAGGCCCTTTGCTGATTTGCCAATTTTTTTGAATAAAATAATTTATGTAAATGTATGTATATTTTAATGTAGTATTTATACTGATGACCAGAGCTTTTGATTAAGGTATCATTCATCTCAATCGGACCACTATTTCATGTTCTACTGAATTTACAATCAAATTCGTAAATTAGCAAAGGCTAACCCCTTTGCTGATTTGCCAATTTTTTTGAATAAAATAATTTATGTAAATGTATGTATATTTTAATGTAGTATTAATACTGATGACCAGAGCTTTTGATTAAGGTATCATTCATCTCAATCGGACCACTATTTCATGTTCTACTGAATTTACAATCAAATTCGTAAATTAGCAAAGGCCCTTTGCTGATTTGCCAATTTTTTTGAATAAAATTATTTATGTAAATGTATGTATATTTTAATGAAGTATTTATACAGATGACCAGAGCTTTTGATTAAGGTATCATTCATCTCAATCGGGCCACTATTTCATGTTCTACTGAATTTTCAATCAAATTCGTAAATTAGCAAAGGCTAACCCATTTGCTGATTTGCCAATTTTTTTGAATAAATTTTTTTATGTAAATATATGTATATTTTACTGTAGTTTTAATACTGATGACCAGAGCTTTTGATTAAGGTATCATTCATCTCAATCGGGGCACTATTTCATGTTTTACTGAATTTACAATCAAATTCGTAAATTACAAAGGCCCTTTGCTGATTTGCCAATTTTTTTGAATAAATTTTTTATGTAAATATATGTATATTTTACTGTAGTTTTAATACTGATGATCGGAGCTTTTGATTAAGGTATCATTCATCTCAATCGGGCCCTTATTTCATGTTCTACTGAATTTACAATCAAATTCGTAAATTAGCAAAGGCTAACCCCTTTGCTGATTTGCCAATTTTTTTGAATAAAATTATTTATGTAAATGTATGTATATTTTAATGTAGTATTAATACTGATGACCAGAGCTTTTGATTAAGGTATCATTCATCTCAATCGGACCACTATTTCATGTTCTACTGAATTTACAATCAAATTCGTAAATTAGCAAAGGCCCTTTGCTGATTTGCCAATTTTTTTGAATAAAATTATTTATGTAAATGTATGTATATTTTAATGAAGTGTTTATACTGATGACCAGAGCTTTTGATTAAGGTATCATTCATCTCAATCGGGCCACTATTTCATGTTCTACTGAATTTTCAATCAAATTCGTAAATTAGCAAAGGCTAACCCATTTGCTGATTTGCCAATTTTTTTGAATAAATTTTTTTATGTAAATATATGTATATTTTACTGTAGTTTTAATACTGATGACCAGAGCTTTTGATTAAGGTATCATTCATCTCAATCGGGGCACTATTTCATGTTTTACTGAATTTACAATCAAATTCGTAAATTACAAAGGCCCTTTGCTGATTTGCCAATTTTTTTGAATAAATTTTTTATGTAAATATATGTATATTTTACTGTAGTTTTAATACTGATGATCGGAGCTTTTGATTAAGGTATCATTCATCTCAATCGGGCCCTTATTTCATGTTCTACTGAATTTACAATCAAATTCGTAAATTAGCAAAGGCTAACCCCTTTGCTGATTTGCCAATTTTTTTGAATAAAATAATTTATGTAAATGGATGTATATTTTAATGTAGTATTAATACTGATGACCAGAGCTTTTGATTAAGGTATCATTCATCTCAATCGGACCACTATTTCATGTTCTACTGAATTTACAATCAAATTCGTAAATTACAAAGGCCCTTTGCTGATTTGCCAATTTTTTTGAATAAATTTTTTTATGTAAATATATGTATATTTTAATGTAGTATTAATACTGATGACCAGAGCTTTTGATTAAGGTATCATTCATCTCAATCGGACCACTATTTCATGTTCTACTGAATTTACAATCAAATTCGTAAATTAGCAAAGGCCCTTTGCTGATTTGCCAATTTTTTTGAATAAATTTTTTTATGTAAATATATGTATATTTTACTGTAGTTTTAATACTGATGACCAGAGCTTTTGATTAAGGTATCATTCATCTCAATCGGGGCACTATTTCATGTTTTACTGAATTTACAATCAAATTCGTAAATTACAAAGGCCCTTTGCTGATTTGCCAATTTTTTTGAATAAATTTTTTATGTAAATATATGTATATTTTAATGTAGTTTTAATACTGATGATCGGAGCTTTTGATTAAGGTATCATTCATCTCAATCGGGCCCTTATTTCATGTTCTACTGAATTTACAATCAAATTCGTAAATTAGCAAAGGCTAACCCCTTTGCTGATTTGCCAATTTTTTTGAATAAAATAATTTATGTAAATGTATGTATATTTTAATGTAGTATTTATACTGATGACCAGAGCTTTTGATTAAGGTATCATTCATCTCAATCGGGGTACTATTTCATGTTCTACTGAATTTTCAATCAAATTCGTAAATTAGCAAAGGCTAACCCCTTTGCTGATTTGTCAATTTTTTTGAATACAATTATTTATGTAAATGTATGTATATTTTAATGTAGTATTTATACTGATGACCAGAGCTTTTGATTAAGGTATCATTCATCTCAATCGGGGCACTATTTCATGTTCTACTGAATTTACAATCAAATTCGTAAATTAGCAAAGGCTAACCCCTTTGCTGATTTGCCAATTTTTTTGATTAAAATAATTTATGTAAATGGATGTATATTTTAATGTAGTATTTATACTGATGACTAGAGCTTTTGATTAAGGTATCATTCATCTCAATCGGACCACTATTTCATGTTCTACTGAATTTACAATCAAATTCGTAAATTAGCAAAGTCTAACCCCTTTTTGAATAAATTTTTTTATGCAAATATATGTATATTTTAATGTAGTTTTAATACTGATGACCATAGCTTTTGATTAAGGTATCATCCATCTCAATCGGGCCACTATTTCATGTTCTACTGAATTTTCAATCAAATTCGTAAATTAGCAAAGGCTAACCCATTTGCTGATTTGCCAATTTTTTTGAATAAATTTTTTTATGTAAATATATGTATATTTTAATGTAGTTTTAATACTGATGACCATAGCTTTTGATTAAGGTATCATCCATCTCAATCGGGCCACTATTTCATGTTTTACTGAATTTACAATCAAATTCGTAAATTACAAAGGCCCTTTGCTGATTTGCCAATTTTTTTGAATAAATTTTTTATGTAAATATATGTATATTTTAATGTAGTTTTAATACTGATGATCGGAGCTTTTGATTAAGGTATCATTCATCTCAATCGGGCCTTTATTTCATGTTCTACTGAATTTACAATCAAATTCGTAAATTAGCAAAGGCTAACCCCTTTGCTGATTTGCCAAATTTTTTGAATAAAATTATTTATGTAAATGTATGTTTATTTTAATGCAGTATTAATACTGATGACTAGAGCTTTTGACTAAGGTATCATTCATCTCAATCAGGCCACTATTTCATGTTTTACTGAATTTACAATCAAATTCGTAAATTAGCAAAGGCTAACCCCTTTGCTAATTTGTCAATTTTATTGAATAATTTTTTTTATGTAAATATATGTATATTTTAATGTAGTTTTAATACTGATGATCGGAGCTTTTGATTAAGGTATCATTCATCTCAATCGGGCCCTTATTTCATGTTCTACTGAATTTACAATCAAATTCGTAAATTAGCAAAGGCTAACCCCTTTGCTGATTTGCCAATTTTTTTGAATAAAATAATTTATGTATATGTATGTATATTTTAATGTAGTATTTATACTGATGACCAGAGCTTTTGATTAAGGTATCATTCATCTCAATCGGTCTACTATTTCATGTTCTACTGAATTTACAATCAAATTCGTAAATTAGCAAAGGCTAACCCCTTTGCTGATTTGCCAATTTTTTTGAATAAATTTTTTTATGTAAATATATGTATATTTTAATGTAGTTTTAATACTGATGACCAGAGCTTTTGATTAAGGTATCATTCATCTCAATCGGGCCACTATTTCATGTTCTACTGAATTTACAATCTAATTCGTAAATTAGCAAAGGCTAACCCCTTTGCTGATTTGCCAATTTTTTTGAATACAATTATTTATGTAAATGTATGTATATTTTAATGTAGTTTTAATACTGATGACCAGAGCTTTTGATTAAGGTATAATTCATCTCAATCGGGCCCTTATTTCATGTTCTACTGAATTTACAATCAAATTCGTAAATTACAAAGGCCCTTTGCTGATTTGCCAATTTTTATGAATAAAATTATTTATGTAAATGTATGTATATTTTAATGTAGTATTAATACTGATGACCAGAGCTTTTGATTAAGGTATCATTCATCTCAATCGGACCACTATTTCATGTTCTACTGAATTTACAATCAAATTCGTAAATTAGCAAAGGCTAACCCCTTTGCTGATTTGCCAATTTTTTTGAATAAAATTATTTATGTAAATGTATGTATATTTTAATGTAGTATTTATACTGATGACCAGAGCTTTTGATTAAGGTATCATTCATCTCAATCGGGGCACTATTTCATGTTCTACTGAATTTACAATCAAATTCGTAAATTAGCAAAGGCCCTTTGCTGATTTGCCAATTTTTTTGAATAAAATTATTTATGTAAATGTATGTATATTTTAATGAAGTATTTATACTGATGACCAGAGCTTTTGATTAAGGTATCAATCATCTCAATCAGGCCACTATTTCATGTTTTACTGAATTTACAATCAAATTCGTAAATTAGCAAAGGCTAACCCCTTTGCTGATTTGTCAATTTTTTTGAATACAATTATTTATGTAAATGTATGTTTATTTTAATGCAGTATTAATACTGATGACCAGAGCTTTTGATTAAGGTATCATTAATCTCAATCGGGGCACTATTTCATGTTCTACTGAATTTACAATCTAATTCGTAAATTAGCAAAGGCCCTTTGCTGATTTGCTAATTTTTTTGAATAAAATTATTTATGTAAATGTATGTATATTTTAATGTGGTTTTAATACTGATGACCAGAGCTTTTGATTAAGGTATCATTCATCTCAATCGGGCCACTATTTCATGTTTTACTGAATTTACAATCAAATTCGTAAATTAGCAAAGGCTAACCCCTTTGCTAATTTTTTTGAATAAATTTTTTTATGTAAATATATGTATATTTTAATGTAGTTTTAATACTGATGACCAGAGCTTTTGAGTAAGGTATCATTCTTCTCAATCGGGCCACTATTTCATGTTTTACTGAATTTACAATCAAATTCGTAAATTAGCAAAGGCTAACCCCTTTGCTAATTTTTTTGAATAAATTTTTTTATGTAAATATATGTATATTTTAATGTAGTTTTAATACTGATGACCAGAGCTTTTGATTAAGGTATCATTCATCTCAATCGGGCCCTTATTTCATGTTCTACTGGATTTACAATCTAATTCGTAAATTAGCAAAGGCTAACCCCTTAGCTAATTTGCCAATTTTTTGGAATAATTTTTTTTATGTAAATATATGTATATGTTAATGTTGTTTTAATACTGATGACTAGAGCTTTTGATTAAGTTATCATTCATCTCAATCGGGCCACTATTACGTGCTATTGAATATTCATTGATTTTTGGAAATTTGCAAAGGGGTACCACTTCTGATTTAAAGTGCGGATTTAAAATCCAGATTTAGTTCTTAAAAATGGTTTGTGAAAATGTATGAATATTTTGTGCCAGTTTTTATCCTAATGTCAAGAGCTTTTAATTAAGATATCGGTCATTGCAAAGTACTTATTAGATTAACAATGCGTAGTTATTACTATTACTTACTATTATTTGTTCAAGACGTTCATCTTTCCCTTCACCAATACTTTCTATATGACCTCACTTAGACCTAATAGTGTTTTGATGTGATAACGTTTTATTTACTTCTCTACTTTTCTGCGATGTTCCAATTCCCCGTTCGTATCCGTGTCCTGTTCTCATGGGTCGATATCAGGTTTGTAATATTTCTTCTAGTTTTCGTTACTGGACTCATTTGAATTTCAGATTATCATTCCTTATACTTGAATGATGTGTCGTCTCTTCTATCTTTTCTGCTCTACCATATTCTTAATCGTCTAATACAATTCAAAAAACTTATTATTTTACTAAAAGAAATTCGTTTACGTTTTTTTTTATTTCTGGGCATTTTTTTTTTTGTTTTCTTGACTTTTAAAATTATATTTCAAAAATAAAATCATAATACATATTATAGCTTAAAAAATACAGTAAATAATTTATAACATTACTAAAAAATCATATTATGTATTATCATATTATAATTCTTAATTATATTCAATACTCATGTATGTTAAAGAATAAAATTAAAAAAAACACAAACAAAAAAATAATTAAAAATAAAAATTACATACATCAATTCCAATAATTCATTATTATTATTTTTTTTAATTTTAAATACATAATTTTTAATATTAATTACTTAAATTTTAATCTTAGTTTTTTTTTTTTTAATTTTTTTGACAATAAAAATATTTTATTATATTTTTATTTATTTAATAATTTTTTTTTTAATTTTTAAGCAATTATTAGCGGGCCATTTTATATAATTAAATTACTATTTTTCATTTTTTTTTATTTTCTGTTAAGTGATTATTTTGTATTTTGTTGTTTTTTTTTATTTTTTCGTTAAGACATCTACCAATCGTATTAAGTAAATTTATATTAGTTTATTCATCTTAAGTATTTATTTATAATTAATTTTAATTAGTTTTATGTTTCAGGTGTTTTATGTAAAATAAAATTAGCAGCTTAGCTTAATTGAATATTTTTTTTTTAACTTTATCTGATCGAATGTCGTTAAGGGTTTTTGGTGTTTTTAAATAATGTAAGACGGTAAAATAATTTTAAATACAAACAATATTGTCATCACAACATGTGTTCGGCAGTTTAATTAGTTATTGATCGGGTTTTATCTATTTATATAGCATTTAATTGTAAACGATTTTACGTGCACACAAAAGCTTTACAACAATAATATTTTGACTAGCTCAAACTATAAAAAAAATTTATGTCTAGTTTCTAACATTAAGTATTTAGATACAATTTTTTATTAGTTTGTTGAATAAATTAAGCCAACGATTTGATTAAATGTTGAAAATGTGGATAAAACAGACATTAATTCAGTTCTCGGCTTAATCTACTCAATAAAATATGTTTCTACAAATTTAATATTTATTTTGTTTTGATTCGAAGCAATATTATTAATTTTGATATGTCTTAGACTAAAATAGTAGAGTTCATCTAATTAAAAATAAAAAAAAACACGTTTTATTAATTATTATTTTTAAAACAATTTATAACATTATTCGAAACTTCTATTAATGTGGTTGAGTATAGTTAGGACTGTCTCAATAAATTGGTTATTGCTTGAATTTTTATTTTTATTTCGAAAGCGAGAAGAAATATAATTAAGTTTTAAAAATTTACCACTAGATGTCTACTAATCCTAAATCGGTGAATACACGTTTTTATAGTTTGAGTTAATACTTATATAATAAATTATTTGATTTACAATTTATTTATATACAAATAGTTATTACCCAAAAACAATACATTTTAAATATATGATAAGATATACGTAAACAGTTTATTGTGTGACAACTTGTGTTGTAATTTGATTTACGTTTCTGGTAGATGTCTCTCATAAATTGGAAAATATTTGTTAAAACATACAATGAATTAATATTTATGCATATACAAACGATGACATCTGACAGATTTTTGATTTTTTTTTTAAAGAATACGAACTACAACATCGCGTTAAAACCGGTCATAGTTTGAAATATAGGTGAGTAAATTACAAAATATATACTCGTTCAATAATTAATATTTGTTGGATTTAAAAATAAAGATTTATAGTGATTTCATTTATTTATTTATATCTAATGTATATATATATATATATATATATATATATATATATATATATATATATATATATATATATATATATATATATATATATATATATATATATATATATATATATATTATATGTGATTATACATAAATATAATTTATAATTTTTCTCAATTTAATATTTTGACAATTTAAAAAGGCAATTAAGTGATTATTTTTTTTATCATATAAATATAAATATTTTTTTATAAACGTTTCTTATTTTTTTTTTGGTATTTTTACGAAAAAATATATTCATAATATCTAATTATTTTAAATTAAAACAAAGCACTTTTAAAATAAATAAAAATTTCTAAAATAGCTATATGTCCTATGCACTGTAAAACTATTCGGTCTCATTAAAAATTAAAATCTTTTTATTGGCTTGTAATTTTAAAATGTCTACATTACAATTACAATAGATTATTAATAACCTTTTAATTTGTTAATAACTTATTTAAACATTTTTTTTTTCAAAATATTTTTTATATTTTGCATAATTCTATTAGCACGGCGGATAATTATAACATACTCTTGTATATGAGTGTTTCATAATACGGCACACTCTTTTGAGACCAAACTAATCTTTTAAATCTCTGAAAACGTGCTTTGATACCATTCTTATTTGGATGTTACGATGTTTCATCAATACGGTTTCTTTCGATAATAACCTTTCGATTAGAGCAGAAGACCAACTAGATCCATGTATGATAGACCATGTAGACTATCAAAAATTGTTTGTTGCATGTTGTTGCATGCAAGACTAATAGTCGATTTTTATCTGTTGGTGTCTCACAACAAATATAATTTTTGTTGTCCGATAAGCAACATAGATCTTGGTTGATTTAGTTCTCCTTGTATTACCCTACGAAGTATTTGCACTGTACCAATGTTTTTTTTTTTGCGACCACAGATTTAAATTTTTGTTACTTTTCATATTTTTTTTGACCAGTCCCAACACTAGAAAGTTGCATGCATACACATTAAAAAGTTATATTTTTGATGGTCGTACAGTTTTTTCAAAATTTTATTAGCCAACAAACATTAATTTTGTAATGGCTACAAATACCTTTGCAATGCATAGTAGATATATAAATATACATATTATAATAATGTGACCATCTTAGAATGTTTAAGGTTATGTGAGGACTATGCTAAAGGCTAAACGAAATTATGTTTAAATAATGAATTATATCGATTCTTTTAAGTCAATCGAAAAGTAAAAAATTGTACTAACGGTAAATATATAAATGTAGCAAGTATATAATTTAGGTACATAAATTACTTCTTAACGGTTTAAACATTATTGAATACATAAACTGGTCTCCTGACAAAATTAAATGATATGTTAGTACATTTAACCTTCTTTACTAACAAAATATATTTCTTACAGCCTGAAATTAATTTTGCCTAAACATAATCATCTTCAATACAATTGGAATTAAATGAAACTATAATGTAGAATCCTGACACATTTAGTTTTTTGAGTAGTGTTATTTAAAACTTCGTAAGATGGTTACATTTGAAAAAAAAAATTAAAATAAATTTTAATTAAAATTTTGTCTTGTGTTTGTGAGAGTTATTAATATAATATATCTTTTATTTAGATGTGTGTAATTTTGTATTTTAATTAATTAATTAAACCAAAAAAAATATTTAATATAGTTTAAAATATTAATGCAAATATAATATTTGCATTGTGTTGCTAGGTACGAAAGTTTTTATTTTATTTAACTATACATTGAGAGAAATAAAATTAATAAAATAAAAAATAATAATTTAATTAAGCAATAATTATTATATTATATGCATATATATATATATATATATATATATATATATATATATATATATATATATATATATATATATATATATATATATATATATATATATATATATATATATATATATATATATATATATATATATATATATATATATATATATATATATATATATATATAAAAAAATACAAAATTACATTTAAATAATTTAATTTTTCAGTATAATTACTTTTTTTTGTTTTTTTTTTTTTAAGTTTTATTAAATTAATTAAAAATTTTAATTTTATTTTTGTCTTTTTGCTATATTAATTTTGAATATGTTTTTTGATGTTTTTAAATTAATTTATTAGTATATTTTTATTATTTTAGAATAAAAAGCGCTGGATGTACTAAAATTAATTACATACAATATTATGTACATAAACAAACAAAATATAATTTAATTTAAATAAAGTTCGGAATAAACTAAAGAAAACAGAAAATTTTAATTAAATTGAATTGATTGAAAGAATTGTATAATTTTATATTTAATAATTTTTTTAAAAACACAAATATTTTTCTTATTAATTTACAATTAATTTTAAACTAACGATAAAATTTATTTATTTAATATACAAATATATATATATATATATATATATATATATATATATATATATATATATATATATATATATATATATATATATATATATATATATATATATATATATATATATATATATATATATATATATATATATATATTTGAGCAAGCTAAATTTGTATTACAATGTCGCACAAAAATGTTTAAAATGATATTAATAATCAATTTTTTAAAATAAGTTTTATTAATTAAAGTAACATAATTATATTAATTTTTTTTTATAATTAATAGTTAAGTTAAATTATTTTTGTAGAATCAATAAACTAGCAGCTATTCCAGCTTGACACAAAATTATTTTAGCCCTAGAATTTGGATTCAAAATAATTAAAATACACCGAGAAACCTTTACACCTTTATAACTTTAGTTGACACACTAAATCAATTTAAGTTCTTAAGTACTCTTTTGACATGTTACTTCACGCGTTAACTGTGACATCTTCGGTCCTTTCAACAATTTAAGGTATTATACTTTTAAGATAAGCCCATACGTTTTCAATAACGCAAAGCTACGCAAATGGACGTCAAATACATTCGCAGCTATTACAAACGATTCCAAAGGAACAACAAGTTACAGTTAAAATAATATTCCACAGATTATGCCTGGTAAAACTTCCGAACAAAAATTAAAATAAATCGTTGGCTGAATTTGCATTCACTGAAGAAGTTTGAGCTTCAAGGATTTTCGAATGCTTCTAAAAGTGCATATAGAGCTGATATATATTCCAGAGTAAACGTCGCTGGAATGTATAAGATTAATATATTGGTAGCAAAAATAAGCGTAGCTCCATTAAAAACAGTGATTCTACCAATATTGGAACTAAATGGTGCGTTCCTGCTTATCAAATTGATGAAAACGGTAAAGATTTCTCTCGCAACATAAACCCAACCACGGTCATTTTATTGGTCCGACTCACAAATAGTGCTCGAGAGATATGTTGCAAGAATTGAAAGCTTTAAATTTGTGGTGAAACAATTGGCATTAACGTAGAAGATAAGAATCTAAAGGAAGACAGAGAAAAGATGACATATCTTCTTCTAACCATACCAGCCCACATAGTCCACACATTATTTGAAAGGTTTTCAAATATTAAAAAAATTCAAAAAATTGTAGCATGGATCTACCGTTTTTCTAAAAACGCAAGATCTAAGGGTAGGAATTTTCGAGTTGTAAATTGGAACAACCAGAATTACGAGGCGCTAAATTGCGAGGCTTCAGAAATCAATTCACTGAAAGCAGGTCTGCAAATTAACAAAGGGTCTAAATTATTCTCTAAACAAGTCATTCTCCATTTTTAGATAAAGCCATGATTCTCAAAGTGAGTGGTAGATTGGAACATGCAAATTTACCCTTCAGTATTAAACTTCCGATAAACACAAACTGACGGAGTTAATCTAAAATCTAAAAAATATTTTAGCGCAGAATATTACCTTGCGAAGCATCTGAAATGTTACCTAGTCATACTTATGTGCATGGAAAGTTTTGCAGACACTTAGCAACCGATTTATCAACAGATTGTTTCTTGGCTGCACTAAGGCGTTTTCAATCCAGGCGTGGTATTTGCAAAACAATTCATAGCGATATTTCGGACAGTAAGGTTATAAATCTCCCAAAAATTTAAGATTTCAACATAAAATTATTACTTATAAGTTTGCACACAGGTGCTAAAATCACACAATTTACCAGCTCCAAATAACGGCGTTGGCTTGTACTATTTAAACGCCTTCTTTATTAGATGCCACTCTTTTTCTGCCAGTTCTTTCGGCAGTTCTTACAGATAATCGTGCTTTTGGCAATAACCGTTAATTCCTTTTTTATAATTTTCCACCATTTAAGCCTTAATTTCGACACAATTTTTAGATTTTTTAGGCAATTTTAGTGATGGAATACTAAAAGGTAACTACATCAATTCTACAAATAGTAAAATTTGGATTTTTAAATAGGTGTATTTTTTCTAGGTGCCAAAAGACCTTAAGAAAATATTTATTGAAATAAAAAGTTAAGTGATTATGTTACTGCAATTAATAAAACTAATTAAAAAAATTGATTATTTATAATATTTTTAAACATTGTTGAGCGACATTGAATCAAAAATTTAACTTGCACAGATCCTTATAAGTAGGACATTTATATATATATATATATATATATATATATATATATATATATATATATATATATATATATATATATATATATATATATATATATTTTAATTTTAATATTCTCTAATTTTCATCATATCTATTTATATATTCTTATATTCGATCAATCAATTTTAATATAAATTAAAAAAATAATTTTTTTTTTTTTTTATTTTTTAAATTAGGAATGCTAATCTTAATCGAGAAAAAAAATTAAATTTAATTAACAAATAAAGTTAATTTTTATTTGCTTAATAATAATAATTAAATATAAATATGAAATATTGATGCAAAGACTATACATAAAAATGTAATTGCATTAAAAGAATTAAGAGTATTTGAACCGCCAAATGGATCACCCGATACAATAATATCGTTTGATCGAATAAATGGACTGCTTATCACGTGTATAATACCATTTGTACAGTCGACATCGGGACGTACAACTGTTAGCCATTTATCATCCCAGAAAATGTAGTATTCTAAAAAAATTTGAAAAAAAAAATTTGTTTAAAAATTATGATTGGTGTGGTTTAATAATAGATGGCTGCTCGTATTTTTATTAAAATTACATAATGCTATAAATTATTTATTAGTAATATATTTTAACATTACCATATCTAAGTATATTACAAGCAAATGTGTACTTTAAGTTATGTTCTGCTACTGGTGATTAGATAATAGCAGTTAAGTATTATATGTAATACAGATTACCACCCAGTTAGACCTTTGACCCCTTTCAAAATTCATTGAATCTGATGCAATCACTCAAATTGAATATTTTTATGATATTTTGAGATTTGATAAAATAGTTTTTAATTTAAAAAAAAAGGAGAAGGAAAAATTATGCTCATCTTTAATTTGTTCCTATTTAAAATTGATGAAAATATTTACATCTGTAAATTTTAAAATTTTACGATAAATAATAGAAGGTCATAGAATCTTACTTCCTCATCTTTTTCAAGACCATCTAAAGTACTTTTAACGACACAATCGATTAAAAAGAGTAATCAATTATCAAATTTAAGCCTCCACTAATAAAACATTTAAAAACCTTTAATTTTAATAAAACTAGCAAATTATTCGAGGGTGGTGGACAAAAGTTATTTAGTTTAAAATAAAAGTCGTGAAATGCAGTTATGATGTTATCATGCTGAAAATTGTGATTCCTGAGTTTCAGAAACGATGAATATCATAATACTATTATCATTTTATTATTATAAAATGGAAAAATTTATTGAATTTCTTTCAGTCATTTTTAACTTAAATGGCGTTATTTTGTCGATTTAAATTCATGTTTGTGTGGTATATGAGCATTTACTAACACAGTTCTTCCTTAAGCCTTTCTGACCTTCTGAATTTCATTTTTCGTTGCGCGTTTTAGACCAAAGAAATCACTTGATAATTTCCTTAGTAAATGGCTGTTATGTTTTGTGTCCCTAAAAAACTGATGATTAGGCGCATCTATAGCACACGTAGAGTCTATCGAAAATACCTAGAACCTACAAGTCTACATGTGCTGGATGCAAAAAATCTCAATAAAAATATGTAGTTTTAGTGAGACTAAAAATTATAGTCTACGTAAGATAGATTATTACGTAGATAGATTATTTTGGTTTGAAACTTGGATTTTTTTTTGACATTTGTATGTTCATATTTATAAACCAAAAATAAAATGGAGTACGACACGCATTTTGAATATCATTAAATTTTCGATAGAGATGGAGGTAAATATAGTTGTTATTTACCATATTTCATCTGTCTTCATTAAAACTTCCTCTATCTTAATTATTTTATTAGGTAAACATTAAAAACAACGCACAGAGAAATGTCAATTTAATTTATTACGTAACTTCGACAAGTTATCCTAGACAAAACTCAAAATGGATACGTAAATATTTACATCCAGCACACGTACAGTCTTCAAATTAGATAAGTCTCATTATAGACTATCTCAAATGTTGACTCTACGTATGTTAGATGCGTCCATTAATTAAATAAACTTCTATATTTTAATAGAGAAGCTTTATTAGAATTCAACTGGTTGACGTGTCCAAAACTACGTAATCCTAACCTAACTTTCGCCACTCAAATATTTCAATGAGTGTGTTTAATGTTCTAAAGGTGGTTTCGCACGACATTCCTCTCCACCACAGTTGTATCCCTATTACAAATTCAAACGTAGTGGCGTTCTACACTGTCGTGTGCTTCGTCGAAATGTAGGTGTGGACAATATATTGTGGTGTAGTAGAATCTGCTGTTTCCGGTGTTGATTCAGATGCGGGTAACGCAACATGTTGCTTATCTGGCCCGGTATGTGGTTCTGCTGCGGTCGATAACTTAGTAGACTCTTTAGTTTGGTGGTGGCTGCTGTGTGATGCAGCGAACGGTGTCGTTCCCGAATCGCATCTGTATGTCTCCGTTTGGTGGTTTTCAAGGAAACATACACTGTATGACCATCTGTTGTTTTGTTGACTGATTGTACCAGGTTTTCATTTCGTATCGTTGTCTGTTCGAACCCATACGTTGTTCTCTGACATGAAGTGTTGTTTTTTTTGAAGTGCCTGTTAATGTTGCGCTCCACAGATGGCTTAACATTATCGAATATTGTAAGAAGCCGTCGTCCCACAAATAACTCAGCTGGAGCTTTGCCGATTGTAGTGTGTGGTGTGTTTCGATAACTAAATAAGAGTGCATTGAGCTGGGCATCGATATCTTCGAGATCATTCTTACTTGCCCCCATTCGTCGTTTAAATGTTTGAATGACTCTCTCGGCTAATCCACCCGTCTTTGGATGGCATGGTGACGATGTGATGTGTTTTATTCCTTCCCTCTCACAGAATGATTTGAACACCTGTGATGTAAACGACGTTCCATTGTCGAGTATGTTTGTCGTGATGCTTGTCATTGTGCAGATTTCTACCCATTTTGAAAGTGCACCAAAAACTGTTAAATGGACCCGCAAAGTCGATGTGTATTCGTCCCCAGATTCAGTATCTTCAATATCTCAACATGTCTTCAAGACCTAAATCGAGTTTTGGCCACCATATATAGTATCGAGCCATTGCGCGCATAGCAACAATACCCGGATGACCGCAGTGTAAACGTTGTAGTGCGGCTGTACGTAATGATGTAGATAATACCATTCTTTCCTGCCACATGAGAATATTGTTCCCTACGGACAATTCGCCTCTGCGTTGTAGAAGCGATTGAAATTTTGATTGTTTGCACATTTGTTGTGTCCAGCTTTGCTTAACAGTATTAATAACGCGAGTAATTTCTTTGTTTTTACTAGATTCAACTGAGATGCTTTTTTCACAGAATCGACGGTCATCCATCTTTGCTCTGTTTGTGTATTTGACGTCGCTTTCAATGTTTTGCTCATCGAGTTGTGGTGTTTCTTAATTTAATAGCATTGCCCATCATATTTAACGATTGTTAACTAGTTTTGGTAGATTTTTCGCTTTTGATCAACGCCTTGACCAACGCCTTTGAGTTGTCTGTACTAATGTTGGCTTACCTATTTGTTTCCAAAATTGCTCGTCAATGATGAAATGTGAGCCCCAGAATAGAAATCAAATGTAGCTTGGATTCCATTGACGTCAATACGTTAACTTGTTTTATTCCTGTGGTTTAGTGCAAATAAAAACACTGGAATCATCACTACTGTTGTCGTAAGATGTGACTCACGTGGACATTTTGTGAATGTTGCTCAACTTATTACGTTTATCGTCTTTGGTGTGTGTTATAGTCATGATGCTTCTTTTTTGTTGGAAAATTTATACTTTGCCTGTTTTGATGCAACATGACGCAGCGGCTGTTCAGTGTATGTTGTTTTCACGTTTCGCTGTTGTTTTGTTTTTAATTTTGTTAATACTTTCCTGTTCACTGTTTGCAGCGGTCTGTTTTAATACGTCGTTTTCTGCACGTTCGCGTGACTGAACCACTTCCAAAACTTCTTTAAAAGTAACATTCCCATGATCTGTTTGTTCGTTATCAGCAATATGTGGCAACACATATTGTTTTTAAATCTGGCCAGCGTTGACGCAACTCAATTTCGGTATGTTGATAACAAACGCTTGCATAATTGACGATCGAGATTTTCAAAATCACAGTCGCGACTAATTGCAAGTAATTCGTTTGGGTACCGTCCAAAGGATTGTGTTTTCTTCTGTATACAATTCCAAAATTGTGACAATGCTTTAAATCGGGTCGTTTTTTGTGTATAAAATTTTGCGGCGCTGGTTGTAGAGGATGTATCTCTTAGTTTTGTGCCTTTATTGTTTGCCCAATTGTATTTATGAGCTTTTTGTTGTTGCGGGTCATCAATTCTACAAATTGTTGAAATTTGCTTGGGTCCATCTTATTTATGGCAATAATTAATACTAATTAATTTCTTAACATCCTCATCGCCCGTATGTTATGGTTTGTGTCCCTAAACAACCGTTGATTAATTAAATAAACGTCTATATTTAAAACGAGAAACTTTATTAAAATTCAACGGGTTGACGTGTTAGCAGAAAGTCCAATACTGCATAATCCTAACCTAACTTTTACCACTGTCATATATTTCAATGAGTGTGTTTAATGTTCTAAAGGCGGTTTCACATGAGAATGGCTAATGCATTTCTATGTTAGTTTCCTTATTTCAGTCTCAATGTCTAACGGCTTTGTGTTTCTGTCTAGTCCGGTATTTGTTATAGTGTTCGGCCAGAACCACTTTCTTATTCGTCGAATAAGAAAACATTTTTGCGGCATAAATCATGTGTTCATTGAATAAAAAGGCGGCAGATAGTCATAATGAGCTAATTGCCATAGTGAGCAGATTTTCAACTACAAATTAAATTACTTACTAAAATGTGTAAAATTCTAAAACTAAACTAGAGCAATTCGTTTAAACTAGTTTTAGTGTTTTAATAAAAAAGCTTTTCTATATTAACAACTAGGTTAGCCACGTAAGCGTGCGGTGTGTTAAAACATACTATAAACTAAAATCACACCGGCCGACAAAACGCTTCTTTTTTTTTTTGGTTATCAAACACACTACACAAAATAATACTAACGTTTATCTTCTTTAACTTTAATCTTCAATGAATCTCGTACGGTTGATAAAACAAGTGAATCATTTGCTAACACTTTTAATTCGGCCATTGTAAATTTACGATCAGCAACAACAAGATGACGTTCCAATAAATTTTTCGCCTAAAAAAATTTGTTAACAATAATTAATTTAAAACAAAATATTCTTTGAACCGCACTAAACTACTAAATTAAATAATAATTATTTTTTTCTTCTAATTATTAACTAATTACACAAAAAAACAAAATGAATTAATTATTTAAAAAAAAAAAAAACTAAAAAAAATATTGTGATATTAAAATGTTTTTTTTAAATAGTGAAAAAAATTTGGCATTACAATATTTACATGGTACTGAAAATCGGCCATAAAGAGTTTTTTATGCACAGAAGGTAATTCTTTTTGTATAATGTTCCAGGCTTGTTCTGCTGGTACAAAATATGTAAATCGTTTTTGGGTATCATTCAAACGTTTATTAAAACCGCTTGATTCGCCAAGTTCGTATGTTTTACGCATTAGAGGATCTTGTTTAAGTTTTTCGAGTACGGTGGTATACGGTGCCCCTAATACATGATCAATTATATGAATAAAACCATTTGTGGCTGCAACATCAGCTTGTGTTATTGTTGCATTTACGCCACCACCTTCGACAGTTATAGTTTGATCACGATTTGGTAAATTGACAATGTTAAAGAATAAACTTTTTCGATCGGCAAGTGTTGGAACGAAGAAATGCTGAAAAAATAATAATTTCATTAGTCTCTAATATTTAAATAATTTTAAAACAAAAAATGATTTACCTTATTGGCGATGTTCTGTTTAATACGTTCTACATTGACACGCATTGGGACTACATGTAGATCTAATATTTCTCGTATTAAGTTACGGTCGCTAAAATTAAATAAAAAAAAAGCAAAACGTTAAAAATTATGTTAATATATAGATAATTATTTAAATAGCTATTTTGTTTTATTTATCACGGCAATAGTAACGTAATTCCATTGTGACTTGCATAATTTAATTTTATCACACATTTCAATCACAAATCTTGCTTTTTTTGTCCATCTTGTTGTAAAATGCTATAGCAACACACCTAACTTCATTTACGTATGTATATGAGGCAACTCTATATTGCATACGGGAACCGCTCAGAACTGGATATTTTAAAACTGGATATTTCAAAATAGAATTTGACAAAACGAGATAAGGTACAAAACTGGATATTTCAAAATTCAAAACTAGATAAAGGACAAAACGAGATATGGTACAAAACTAGATATTTCAAAACAGGATATTTCGACATGTGATTTAAACTTAAAATGATTTTTTTACGAAAGTTCTGGAATATGGCCAATTAGGGAGGAACTCGGCAAGTTCCTAACCTATTTTGATGAAATTCGATACGTAGGATGAAAATGGGATTTAAAAATGATTTTTGGAAAAGTTCTGGAATATGGCCAGTTAGAAAGGAACTCGGTGAGTTCTTAACCGATTATGATGAAATTCGATATGTAAGGATGCAAATAGGATTTTAAAATGATTTGTTGGAAAAGTTCTGGAAAAAGGCCAGTAAGGTTCCATACTTGATTATTTCTAAGGAGAGAAATATAATTTTCCTTCACTTAATGTTTTTTTTTCTTTAATTGTAATTTAGCCAATTGTATATTGATCTAACTTTTACTGATTAAAGTTTCAATAAGCGCCCTCAAATTGACAACGGTGAATTATAGTCCTAATTTCGAAATTGATTGAATTTGCTTCAAGATCCGCTAGATTGTAATAAATAATTGTCATCTTAAAATGCAATTGACAGTTTAGAATTTGCAACAAATACATTTTGATGCAAACTAGTTATACGATAAATTTGTTAACAGTCCAACTAACATAAATGAATTAAATAGCAAAAAGCCCAATCATCGACCAGTGCAAGTAAAGGGTGTCAAAAAATTAACGCAATATTTAAATTTGCCACCATTTGTGCAATAAATTGTTGGCAATCCTGGAAAAAAATTTGACAGCTGAGATTTTAGGGTTAGTAAAAATAGAATGTTACACGATACAACAACGTGTTTGGTTGGAGAGATTAATCGAAAAATGCAGGGAGGCTGGATCAGTTGGAGACGCTAAGCACACTGGTCATCCAAAAACAAGCCGTTCAAATGTTAATATCGAAATGTTAATATGACCATGCGCAGATGCGAAAAGAGTTCGTTGATTAGATTATTGAACATCAACAAGTGATGCTGATTTTTCGAGCAAAATCATCCTAAGCGATGAAGCACATTTTCACTTTGATGGCTTTGTTAATAGCCAAAATTGCCATGTTTGGGGTTCAGAAAACCCACATGTGACTGTCGGAAAACAAATGTATCCAGAACTGGTGTTCGATATCACGACATGAAAATTGGATGATATTGATGTGGCCAATATGTGGTTTCAACAAGATGGTGCCACATGCCTTACAGCCCGTGAAACAATTCAATTGCTGTGACACACATTATTGCTGCTTTTAGGCTGCAGTGCCATCTCGTCGTAGACGATAATGGAGGTACTTCGATTCGACTGATTCATGTCTTTAAAAGCGCGTTGGCTAATGTTTCTGCCCTTATATCTGGAATCGGCGTGACTTCTGGCCAACGAGTGAAACGATCAATGACTGTTAGGCAGTACTGTTGATTTTCGGAATGTTGATTGCCGTAAAACTATTGCTGAACACTGGATAGTTGCCGCATTGACTTATGACGTGCCTTGTAATTTTACACTTTTGGTTAATAATGCATAATTTTACCCAAGTTCGGATGAGCTTGGTTGTGCTTCGAACTCCTGGAAGCGCCCTGTTGCGATATGTCTGAAATACCTCACGTCGAAATTTTTTGGGAACACATGGCCTGGGGTGCTTATTGACATGACGCAGAACCAAGATGGATTAAATCCAAATGTCTATGTTGGCGGGGTAATGCTTTGTCTAGATTTTGAATTTGTGCTTATGTAATTGGTTTATGATCGGTGAATAGTATAAATTCCCGACCGTCAACCAAGTGTTTGAAATGCTTAATGGCTGCATACGCTGCCAATAACTCTCTAACGTACATGCTGTAATTTTGTGTTGCCCTTGTGAGTCTTCATGAGGAGAAGCATATGGTTGCCAGCTTCTTGCTACATGTCGTTATTCCACCGGCAGCGTCTGACTGGTTTAACGCATCGACCATTATAGCTAGTTTGTGAATAGCTAGATGAGCCAACTGGGTTGCTTCGGCTAGTTGCGCTTTACTTTGTTCAAACGCCTGATTTGCTTCGTTGTGCCACACTATTTTACTGTTATCATTTTTCTTCATGTAGTAGTTCATCATGGCTAAAAATCATTGTATTAACGGTTGGAACGTTTGAGCCGCGTTCCGTAATCCAAACGTCATGCGCAGGAGCTCTAACAATCCGAACCGTGTATTATTCTAATTGATAATTAAAATATGTGACGAATGGTATTGACCCAATTACTTTTCGGCGCTCGGCATACTCCGTGGTTTACCCAAAGGTCGAATTAATTCCTGGCGATGTCCATTTTCTCCTTATTAAGATGTCGGACTTTCGCAGAACATGGTTTTCTCTCCGTCTCGATTTTATGTGTAACAGAATGCTTGACCGTGTTAAGAAACGGTGTTTCGTGGAATACTGGTTTGAACCTCTGTATTAGATTTCGGAATTCTGGTTTGATTCCATCCAGCTTGACGATGGTCAATTGGTAGGATGTTAATCCGTAGTACACCAGAAAATTGGCTCCCATGATACATCTGTCGACAGTGCCAATCACGAATTCCCAAATAAACGGTCGTCGTATAACCCATTGTTCAAGGTTGGGTTCTTTGTTGGGTAATGGATGTGGAGTTGGCCACGTATAACTTTAAGTTTGTTTTGGTGAATTCTTCTCGCTGAGTGGGTGTTGCGACGGAAGTCTCGGCCCCAGTGTCTATGATAAATTGTTGTTTTATTGTCGAATCAGCAACTATTAGACGGCTGTTTCAATGGCTGGCATCACTCACCGAGTTTAATGAGGTGCATACAGGTTTTCCGAAGAGTTAGTGCCCTTGGCCTTGTAGTGTGTGCAAGGTTTCGTTCAATTGTTGGCATTGTCCCCAAATTTAGCGTGATACCATCAGTTTGGAAATTTCTTAACCTGGGATTTGGTGCACGTCTTGCTGTACGAGCGGGTATTTCCGTTGTATGCTTTTCGTTATGTGTCCCGTCCTTTACGGTCGTTACGCGTCAATCCGCGCTAAGACCGACTGCTCTGGATTTTCAGTGAGTGATGGAGATACGGGTTTGCGAAACGTTGTATATACCCGCATAGGGCTATTTATCTCGACTATTTTATAGCATGATAGAATCTCTTGCATTTATGACTCGGCAGTCGTTGTAGCCATAAATTGCGCAATACTGCCTCAGTGATTGAGTCTGAAGCCTGCACCTGTACTTCTCGTAGAAGTTGTGATGGTTTTTTGTCTTCGAGCTGTAGCCCAGAAAGCAGACGGTTTAGTTTCACTCTGTAGGTGTCGCATAGCCTATCTTTAATGGCTGCTTTCAATGTCGGTTTTAATGTAATTTTATTTGATTAACATAAGAAAATAAATTGGAACTGGCTAGATCCGTGATGAATGTAATAATTAATTTAACCTAAATTAATTATTCTTAATTTCGTGACGTAACCCACTTAAAGAGTTATCCATATTTGCAATATGTTAAATGAAAAAAAGTGCAAAGACATTTATAGGTGTCATATATTAAAGGTAGGTCAATAGACTCTTTCCTCATCAACATCACCAACTTGCAATGGAGGCAGGTTAACAAAAAATTTAAAAGGTGAGTGAAAGACAAGAAATTTTGACTTAAGGCTTATTTAAGGAAATCAAATTACTTTTAAAGTACAGAAATAATTCATAAATTAGATCAATCATTTTTTTTTGGCCAATGGCAAGTTACAAGATAATTTCATGGGAAAAGTATTATCAGTTTTTGGAGTTAAATGATTATTACGACAACATAATCGAATGTAACAAGTAATTAAGTATAAAATAGTTGTTTGTTTATTATCCATTAATTTTTTCCAAACCGAGAAGGTTCGCTTTTATGGTAAAAATGTTGGAAAAACATATATTAAACTAACAACTAATACAACATGTTCGAAACATTTATCTAATTGGTTTGAATCACAATAGGATTTAACGAAATAATCAGAATGCGCATTTTATCACTCAAGTGTAAATAGTCCACCAATATTCAAAAATACTTATTGTATTTCACTTAATAAAGTTATCAATGGTGCTCATTTAGCAGCCTACAAAATAAGAATATAGAATTGTATCGAAATACAAATTATATAAATTTCTGAAAATGTTTAAATAATTTTTAATTTTAATTGGATTTCCATTGAAAAATAGATAATGTAATATATATATATATATATATATATATATATATATATATATATATATATATATATATATATATATATATATATATATATATATATATAATATTGTACAAAAAAGATTATTTCCCGCCTTAAATGTTAATGTAAATTTAAATACCACCATAGTCGTCGTCGTTATCGTACATAATTTTAATTCGCAATTTTCTTTTCCCAATTGAATTACTCATTAAAATGGAAATAGACAAATAATAATTATTTTGTGCGACTAAAAAAAAACATCTAGAAGTATCCTTAAATATATTACTATATTTTTGTATAAATTTATACCTTGTATATATTCGACAACCAATGAAAATATAAATTTGTATTTGAATTGCGGTTAGCAACAATACGTAAACACACACATATACACAAAAAAATAAAAATGAAAAATTGAAGTGGAAATTTGTGTTTCCGTAGGTCTCTCAGGTTAAATAACATGAATATTTTAAATCCTAAAAATGTTATATATGATTACGACTCAGATATAATTTACTCTATATACACTATAACATTTTATCTTCGAATGAAAGCTCTACTGACAATCAGAACATGTGTTTATTATATGTGTTTCAAGTACATGCCGAAAACAAAAATTTCAGTCACGCAATTTTAATGACCAACTACACTATATCCTAGAATTAGCCAAAAAAAAAAAAAAAAAACTATTCACAGTAGTTATTTTTGATGGTAACAAAATACAGTTTTACATGTGATCTGGATTTTAATAAGCCAGCACGTACCATATATAAATAGAGTATATTAAAAATTCTGACACTAAAAATTATCGCGCGCACGATAAAATTTGTTGGAAAAACGATTTATCATGGTTTACGAATCAAAAAAATTTATGTAATTTTATGTTGTCTTATATTGTGTAAGTACATACTAAATTATAGAAAATCTTTTGGGCCATTACATTTTTAAATATTGAAATTGGTTTAGTATTCATGTTTTGTTTTATAATTTATGTTAAGCAGAACACGGAGATTCGACTATTTATGAACTTTTACGAAGGTACAATACATAATTCCGAAAAAAAACAAAGACAATCCCGAAAATGATTTACATGTCACGTCCATGATATCCTGAAAATTTCACCGCAGTCTCCGTGTTTATCATAGAAGGTGACTTAGCGGTTTGATTACTGTGTCACATATACCTATACGAAAAACCTTATTAACATTAAACTCAATACAGAAAATTTAAAGATTAACATAAAGCTATATTCCGAAACCCGAAGGGTAACATTTTGTCTAAAAGTATTGTGACTCAATTAAATTTTAAAGGAAATCAATAAAGAACGAGAAAATTAAACACGTATGGGACAGCAAACTTAACGTGATTGGTGAAATTAGGTTAGGACTAACAAAACAACTCTCGCATTCCAAATAATTGATGAAAAAAATACACATATTATGTAATTTATATAATCTACACATATAATCTTATACCGTCTAAAAGAAGACATGTTTAAAGGTGGAGAAGCTTTTACTACGAATAACATATTGAATTAGAGGATAAACCCAAAGCTTGAAGTTTTATCAATTCTTAGAGCAAAATATAGTCCAGGAACTCCCGGAATGCTGGGCCCCACCGTACATCCGTGTTACATATAACAAAACCAAAGGAGTGGGAGGAATAATACTTATGACCCGACTCGACCCGTTTACTGACACCCGGTGGTGTAGACCTAATTTTTCTTAACAAATTTATTATTTCACTTTCATGCTGCTAACATTTATTCTATTGTTTTATTTTAAAAATAAAACCATATATTAAAATAAAATATATTATTTTAATATAAAACAATAAATAAAATAATAATACAATAATACGACAATACGACAATTTAAAAACTGTAAAATTAACACAAAACTTTAAAATTAATACAAATGAGATTTCAAAAAATTGAATTAAAAATTAAAAATCAATTGAATTAACCGTTATGACAAATGCGTCATGTAATCGCTAAAAATCTAATTTATATACACTTTATTTGACACAAAACTTTAAAATTAATACATATTAATAGATTAATAGATTAAAAAGTGTTTCGTTGAAGGAAGAAATCAGCAACAAATATTCTACTTAAAATCATTAACTTAAAAATCACTAGCAAATATTCTTCAAAAGATTCGAAATTTAATTGTTGTTGGTCAGATTTTGACAGTTATGTTCATGAAGAGTAGCGCTGGCACAGAAAAAAACAAAAACAAATACTCTGGAAGAAAATAAAGAATATAAAACCCGCAATTGTGAAACATCAGAGAACTTACTCCGCAAATTGATAATTTTATCCAAAATAAAACTTTGCTCCTGAACCACATGTAGCTCCTATAGAAGATGTTCAAGTAGATATAGAAACGACAATACTCGGTACTCTAACTTGATTAAATATTGTTACGGTACATGTATTGTTACGGCTAGCACATGCAAATACTGCTTCCAATTTCATGGAAAGAATTAAAATGGACGCATTTATTGATGGTATACAAGACCAAGACACACGCAGAGCAGTGGTATTATCACCAAAGGCTACTTTCGCGGAAACCATTGCTTGTGCGTTAACGAATGAGACGGCACAAACTCTCATTGGATCAAGAATTAATAAGATACGTCGGGTAGAAATAAGTACCAGCAGTAATATTCGAATGGTGGCAAAATAAAATGCTGAATATGTGACAAATTGGGTCACATCTCACGAGACTGCTAAAAAAATAAACGTAAACGTGAAAGATCACCATCTCCAATGGTACGAAGGCCTAGGAGAGGTCAAGTAGTGGCCAATCGAGAGGCCCAAGTAACGACCGAATCGTTAAACTACAACGAGTCAGCTTAAAGAGGCAGAAGCTGACTCCCACAATAGATTGCCCCATAACCTTCATTCCTGTTTCCGGATTGGCGCCGGGCAGTGACAATTTAACAGTTCGAGGTGATATTGATGGAAAGAGCTGTATTATCACTCTAGATACAGGAGCAGCGCGCACCATTGTTCGTTTTGATGTAGTTAAGGAGGTGTACAACCAGTGTATGGCCTGAAATTACAAACAGTAACGGGAGATAGTGCAGTTATAAAGAGTAAAAAACTCGTTGATATACGAATAGGGAAAACTCATTATCAACATGAAGTGCTAGTGGCAGATATAGTGGATATAGTGGAAGCGAGTGATAATTGATGATCGGGAGAAGTTGCCACCGAACTCGGAGACAATTGTATGGGGACGATTGGAGGGAAGTTTTGGGTCACCCAGGTTGTGGGTTATAGAAGCCATAGAAGAAGTAAAAGGAGCCAGAGAAATAATCATAGGCAAAGCCTTAGTTAAACCGGACAATGATTATCGAGTTCAAATTCCGACTCTTAATTTATCGGATAAGACGAAAACCATCAAGAAAGGAACTATAATCGGTAAATGTGAAGAGGTATTAACAATTATCAAATGTGAGCAGAAAAGCCCTATTAGAGAATCCAATGAGGAAAGGCAGAAAGAAATTGTTGAAAATCTCATGCAGAAATGGACCAATGATCTTACCTTGGCACAGAAAAACTCTGCACAGCAGTTACTCGATCGGTATATGTCCATTTTCTGCAGTACACCCGAAAATAATGGAAGAACCAAGATGGTAAAATACCGGATTAATACAGGAACGGAGATGCCAATTCGTCAACCACCTAGACGATTACTATTGGCGAAACAACAGGAAGTGAATCAAATGGTGACCGACATGCAGAAGGCAGGAGTAATTGAATCATCGAACAGTCCGTGGAGTTTACCGGTAGTGTTGGTGGAAAAGAAGGACGGAAGTATGCGATTTTGCATTAATTATCGGAAGCTCAATGCAGTTACCAAAAATGATAGTTATCCCTTGCCCAGAATCGACGATACATTGGATACATTGTAGGGTGCTACGATGTTTTCCACATTGGATTTGCAAAGCGGATACTGGCAGGTGGAAGTAAAGGAAGAAGATCACGAGAAAACGGCGTTTATTGTCCGAAACGGATTATGGCAGTTCAACGTTATGCCATTTGGTCTATGTAACGCCACTGCAACTTTTGAACGATTAATGGAGCGAGTTTTAAAGGGGTTACACTGGAAGACGTGTCTAGTATATTTAGACGACATCATTGTAATGGGAAAAGATTTTGAGGAGCACTTTGTATAGAATACAATCCGCAGGTCTGAAATTAAGTCCAAAGAAGTGCAGTCTATTCAGAACTGAGGTCAAATATTTAAGACACGAGGTAACAGCAAATGGAATCCGCACCGATGAAGAAAAGATCGCAGCGGTTAAGACGTGGCCGAGACCTAAAAATGTACATGAAGTGAGGAGTTTTCTTGGCTTGTGCACATACTATAGACGATTTGTACCGGGATTTGCAAACATCGCAAAGAGTTTGCACGAATTAACAAGGAAAAATAAACCGTTTGAATGGAAGGAGGAACAATAAGAAGCAATTCAAGAATTCAGAGGCATAGGTGGCACGTTGGACTGAACGTTTACAAAGTTACGATTTCCAGATCGAACATCGGAGAGGTACAGCATACGGAAATGCTGACGCATTGTCAAGACGACCGAGTCAGGCAGAATGCAAACATTGTGGTCGCGTAGAGGGGAAGGAGAATATTATTGATGTCAGGCTGATGCAAGTGTTACCTCATGATGAATGGACCAACGACATCCGAATTGGTCGATAATTTTGGAATATGAGAAGAGGAAGAACCGGCCAACATGGAGTGAGATCGCCGACAAAGCCCCCTCTGTAAAAGCTTATTGGGCACAAAATGGCAAAGCCTGAAATTAGAAGACGGCTGTTTAAAACGAGTGTGGGAAAGCATTGACGACAACTTTAAACAATCCTTGATCGTGGTACCACAAAGTCGTATTAAGGAAATTCTGAAGGAATATCACGAGGGAGCTAGTGGAGGTCACATATAAACTAACAAAACGCTAGCTAAGGTACGTCAGCGGTTTTATTGGTCCGGGTGTAGACAGTCGGTGGTTGATTGCCGCCGCAAACGGACCGGCTCGGAAAAGTCGAGGAGCTATGCAACAGTATAATGTTGGGGCACCTTTTGAGAGAATTACCATGGATGTGGCAGGTCCATTTCCCACTACCGATAATGGAAACAAATATGTGCTAGTTATAATGGATTATTTCAGCAAATGGCCGGAGGTGTATCCACTACCAAACCAGGAAACTACCACAATAGCGAATACCGTTGTTAATAATTGGATTAGTCGTTTTGAAGTACCACTGGAACTTCATACGGATCAAGGAAGAAATTTTAAGTTTGTTGTATTCCAGGAGATCTGTCAGATGCTTGGTATCAACAAAACGCGAACGACGCCTTTGCATCCACAATCGGATCTCGTAACTTCTTTAAAGAAATCACCGGAAAACCTTAGCTTCAGACCTAAGTCTATCGCCATTCGGGACAAGGATGGAAACCTCCGTGTTAACATCGATGCAGTGCTCTACAAGTGTCAAAGGCAGTATTTAAAAGTTACCAAATACAGACTGCGGAGATGTGCATAAAGGACCTTGTGTCCTTCGATTTCCAACAATCCTATGACTCAATCCATCGGGATAGCTTATGGTTTGCTTTGCGATGTCTGGGAATGCATGACAAATATGTGTGTTTATGTAAAATGACAATAATGCAGTCACAATGCTGTGTCAGTTGTGCGATTGAGAATAAGCCATCAGGAATTTTTGCATTTAGCTCTGGGATACGTCAATGGGATGTTATATCCACGATACTCTTTATCTCGTGTTAGTATTCATCTTAATTCGTAAAAGTGAAACACCTCAGGACAATATTTTGTACCGTCAATTCAACCAGATTCTGTCAGATGCAGATGATACTTCTGTAATTAGATAAATATGTGGGAGGGAATATAAAAACGTGTCTTGACGCCGGCAACCGTGCTTTGTATACCTTATGCCCGCTGCTAAAGTCAAAATACTTTGCAAATGCCGACAAGCTGAAGTTGTACAAGGTGTTGATCAGACCCGATTTTTTTTCCTAATTTTAGCTATATAGGATCGTTTTAACAACACTATAACCCAATAAAATCGACCCTATATCGATTCCTAATAAATTAGCAGCCATATAAAATCAAACAAAAATTTAAAAAAAAATCCATTGACACGTAAGTTTTCATCCGGCGGCAAACGTATTCTAAAATTGAGTTAAAAGCATGTGCAGGAAAACTATAGAATTGGCCACCAATTAACCTTGTTCAATGCAAAATATATGTAATAAATTTCACGGAACATCCTCAAGCCAGAACCAAATGAGTATTCATTGACAAAGCATTCAAATCAAATTCGTTTTCAAATCAAATTGAACCGTTAAGAACAAGTTTGGATTGAATGTGTAAACGGTTTATTTTGATTTGACAAAGAATAAAAGTGTTTTTCATTAGATAATGGTGAGTTTGATTTGCAAAGGGATGAATTTTGATGGCATAACTTATACTTGGAAAACTACTTACTTTATCCATAAGTCCTGGATACTTAAGTATCCAGATAAGTCAAATTATCATATAGTTTTAATTTAACGATTTGCAAGGAAAAATTTAAATTTTAAAGTTTGAATTTAAAATTGAAAAATGTTTAATTTAAACAATGAATAAGGTCAATTTAGTTTACTCGCAGTTCAATTTGATTAGCAAACGTATGAATTTGTATTGGTGAATTTGTTATTAAAACGGTTGGATTTAGAGTTTAAAACCTATATATCGTATACCGTTGAATTTAATGTGCCAATTAAAGTTAAATATGATTTGCAAAAGCTTGAAATTCTAGTGCAAAGTTATAACACCGATCAACATGGGGCTAAAATTTACTCTGTTCTGTATATTGTATTGGCCAGGCAATCAATATTTATTTAAATACTTACAAATAAAAATTATAAGACCAACTGAGTCCATATCCCATTTCACATTTTACAAACGATAATTTATAAATTTATATATATATATATATATATATATATATATATATATATATATATATATATATATATATATATGTATATATATATATATATATATATATATATATATATTTAGCATATATACCCATCCATTTTCTTCATCCACACCTGAGATCGACGAACACTCATAACTCAAATTTTTCATATAACCATTTTATTTTACGATAAGAATGGATAAAACAAAAAAAAAAAAAAAACTTTTTTAAGTATAAATTTTACTTACCCCAACATTTTTTGAATATTTTTATCTTGCCATGCTTCATTGTTTGGTGCAAATAATGTAACATCTTTTAAATCTTTTAATGTATCCATAAATGGTCCACCGTAATCCAAAATAATATCGTGGAAAGTTGTAAGGGGCCCACCTTCACGATCCTATATAATTTTTTGTTGTAGAAAAAATTAACAGAAAAAAAGAGAAAAAAAATACAAAAATTATCGTTTTTAATTAATTATGTTAATAACAAACGGTTGGTTGTGTATAATTTTTTTTATTTATTTTATGCAAATTTAGTTAAGAAAACATTTTTTTGATTTTATTTATTTGAAAATATTTTACTTAAAAAAAAATGCAATATTTTATTTTTTTTAATTTAATTGTTCTAGTCTTATAAGTTCGCGACTTTCAGTAAATAATTTAAAAACCATTTTAATAAGACTGTAATGAGATGTACAAAAATATAAAAAATAAATATTGCATTTTTTTATTAAACAAATAAATATAAATCATTAAAAAAAGTGACTGGAAATCTTAAACACAATATAATTGTCATATTAAATTATTTGAGTTATAATATATAACATATATATATATATATAAAAATAAATTATAAGTTATATAAATAGAAGTTTTTCTTTTATAGTTTTTCTGGAAATACTTTTAATTTAATAAAAATTTTGCGTTTTTATCTTTTATAATAATAATTTAGTTGTATTATTATTTTTTTATTATTAATAATGTTGCAAAATAATGTATAACAAAAAGAAAATAACGAAGAAAAGTTTTTTTTTAAATTTTTTTAATAACTAAGTGTTTTTTTTTTATATACACATAATAATTATTAATTATAATGATTATATATATATATATATATATATATATATATATATATATATATATATATATATATATATATATATATATATATATATAATTAAGACTTTAATAAAAAAATTAAAATAATTAAAACAATTTTTTTAGGCAAATAATTTATTTATCAACATTAATTAGAGGTGCTGTTTTAAAAATCAATCAATCAACCATTCAAAACAAAAATTTAATAATATAACATATATAGGTTTATAACAAAAAAGCGTTTATATAAAAATATATTAATTAATTTTAAAAAAAAAATATTTTTGTACACCATTACATTTTATAATGAGGAACCACATATCACAATTAATAATTAGATAATTTTTACGGGCGGCTGTTGAGTGACTAAATATGTTACCGTATGTATGTGTACAAAAATTATATATTTTGAAATTAATTAAAAAAATATTTTGTATTCAATAAAATGGTTTAAACAACATATCATATACCAAAAACATCAAATAGAAATTAAATTTTGAGCGATAATATCAATAAAAATATACTTAGCAAAAATTCACTAAAAAAAACCACCTCAAAAAATTCCATTTTATCGAATTCAAATGTTTTGAAACATTTATTTATTACGTACAAAATACAATAAATGTATTTTCAATTAAAAAAATTAATAAAATAGCTACATTTTATTAATTTTTTTTTTGTTTGAGTAGTTTTAGATCTTAAACGACTCAATTCATACTCGTTTGAGTAATATATAGGGACGTGTACAGTAAACTCTGATTTATTACTTTAGTAAATTTAAGACTTATTCAATTAAGTCATGATTTAAAAAAGTGTTTCAATACTTAAAGCTATAACATTGCTTAACATCAAGTAAGCGGCGCCATCTATGTTTTTAAATCATCAATTAAAAAAGTCGACTTTGCCAATCCAAAAGATGGGGTAGTCGAGGAAAATGTAGAAAAGGTTACCTGCAACTATAGTCAAAGTTTAATTAATATATAACTCTTAGTTCTTATTAGCTCAACGACTATTACAAGTCAAGCGACAGTTAAATAATTAAAAGTTCAAAGTTAAATGTTAGAAGTAGAAAATTTAGTCAAAACTAAATTAGGTATAAGATCAAAGTTAAATATAAAATAAAGATAAAAACTGAGGTGCAAACTCTAATACCTTTGTATTAGATAAACCAGATAAATTTGATGCTTGGCACACGAGTAGTTATCAGTATTTAATGAAGAAGACGTCATTCAATTTACAGACTGCCTAATTAATTCCTCCGACGAAAATTCATCAATATATTATGGTATATATATATATATATATATATATATATATATATATATATATATATATATATATATATATAAATATAAATATAGTTCGATGATTACGTTTGATTTGAGCAACGTTTTGTTTTGTATTTTACTTTCTATAATAGCAACACAAAACAAAATTAATCTTTCTGTTTCATTTTTCTAATTTTTCACTGGTTAGCTCTTTCAAACTTGAATCTTGTATTTAAATAGAGCAATACAATTGTGCTAATATTTTTATCTAGTCGTTTCACAAAACATTCACAATTTGTTTGTTTTTTCACTTTCTTTTACTTCAATAGGGCGACTATATAGACATTTCGATTTTTCCAGTTTTTAAACGAACAAGATGTATTATATAACAAGGATAAAATAACATCTCGCGCTATATAAGATATCGTAATACAATTTAAGTGAAGTTCTGAGTGAAAAGTAATCTTTGAAAAACATGACATTTTTGAATCACTTAAATAGTAGAATATCTACAAATAAATTAGCAAAACAATATTCAGTGCATCGTTGGACAATTACCCGCATTAAACATAACCACAAAAATATTAAGATGTTCGTTTGTGAAACGGTAAAGCTATCAAACGATCGTCCAGCAGTTGATCCATTTGTGTAAAAATTTCAAAATAAACTCAACGATACGGGTCTTATAATAGCTGACCAAATTTCAGACAAAACATTAGTGCGTGTCAGTAAAAAAACGGCACCTGGTCGTAAAGTCAGCAAGGAAAGAATTACTTTTCTTGCATGCCATAATAGCTCAGATACCCATAAAGTGAAATTATTTATAATTGGCAAGGCAAAGAAACCGCGAGCTTCCCGAAATTCTTTCTTAAATTTTACACAGAGAGAACAAAACTGCTTGGATGACGTCAATGCTTTTTCAAACCTGGCTTGAAACATAGTACTACATACCATCTTAAGACAAAAACAGTTTACCCATTGACAATCCAGATGTCGAGTCGATAGAATATCTTAACATTTAGTATAAATATATGACATTCAGGCGAATATACATATAAAAATATTTTGATTATTTTAAAACGATACCAGTAGCGACATCTAGTGCGTCAATGGGGTAACATACCATGGTAGTACTATGTGTTTTATATTATGCTTGAAAACATGTTTGCTCTTAAGGTAATATAGTACATATCCAACATTTTTGGGTTTCATTTGTATATATACTATGTACAGTAATTTTTATTGTAGGTAAAACAAATTTGGACTTCCTTCTAAAGCACTGCTATTACCATAGATAACGCTCCTTAAAATTGATGGGCTATTATACGGCGTTATTACAGGCGACCAAAATATTATTAACCCGACAAAATTCAATTACAAAAAAAGTTTGTTGGCTCATCTCGTAACGACTTGTGGAAATAACATGGGTTTGGCCATTAAAGCTTTAAATTTCAAATATTCCGTTAGTTTTTTAGCTAACGTATGGGAAAGTATTGCCGAAAACTCTGTAAAAAGTTGCTGGAAAATTTTAATACAGCCTAAATTCGATGCCTGGGATTCCGAGGGTGACTTGCCTTTATCTGCAATATCAACTGCAGAATCATAGAATAGAAATGGAATACATGCAAACTTTGCTGATGGAGTTTATATTTATATATATATATATATATATATATATATATATATATATATATATATATATATATATATATATATATATATATATATATATATAAATCTTGTCATCCGCAAAATTCGTTGAATTTAAGGGGAAAATTGTGCTTATTCTCGACACAACGACTATAGGCGGATAATAGTCCACTCGCTATGGTGGAACGATTTAGCTTATTAAAATCTGTGACTTGAATATTACTCATCAATATTACTCAAAAAGTTAAAGGTTTGGGTACTTCAGCCCAACAAACTGCTTTAAAGCACTTTATTAAGTGCCGACGCCTCAATTAAGTTTTTCTAAGACGAATTATTTAAATCAATTCGTTTAATTAATAAATTTTAAAAAACTGAACTACTTTTATGTTTAAAACAAAGACTCTCGAGTTATCCGGAATTCATAAAATTTTTACAAAATCCGGTCGAATGAAAAAAAAAAACAAAACAAATGGAATAATAAAAAAAAGCTAGTATCATTAAGTTGCTTTTCTACAAGGCCCCGCTCAGGCATCTTGCCTTTCTACACTATCTCAACTCGATGAAATGAGAACAGCTGACGATGATAATTATATCATAAAAGTGATAATTCTAGATCGCGAGCATGAACGTGTGGACTATACGATACTGTTAAAACAAATGGTTCACGGCCCTAATTATTATATTATAGTAAATATTTTGCAGATTTGCGGACCAGATTTGCAGCAACACAAATTGGACAATTCGCCTTACTATTATTGTTTTTGACTATATTTCGATTTACAATCATCCGGTTGATCCTTTACAACTGTGGAACGATTAAATATTTTTTCGACACAAAGCCTAATTTAGATTAAAAATCAACAGAAAAACTTTACATAGACGGTTTTGGAAAAGTAGCAAAATTCACATTAAAAAAAACTATAAACGTTAACAGTTACTTGGACGATTATTGCCGCTTTTAATTTTTCATTAGATATATCAAAAATGCAAAAAACTCGATTATTTGCTAGAAAAAGGAAATTTTAAATCATTTAAACTTTTAATTTGGAGGAGGCCTCAATGGCGTCTGGAACTGTATTATAATCTGAACACATCATATTGCATAGTAAAACATGCCATCAAATATCAATGGGCGGCAAGACCATTATCCTTGACAGGAGGATCACGTGTAAAAATTATAGCAACTTTAATAAATAGAATTGCAATAAGGATCAGTTTTTAAATATTTCATTTAATGGGCATAAGAGAGCTTCACCTAGTCCTAATTTTCAATTTTTATTGAAGTTCCGAATGAATATTTGACATCCACCTGATTGGAGACATATTTGGACAATGTTTAAAAGTTGATGACTTAGTAATGCTGTGTGCCTCATAAGACTTCAAAACTCGAAGCTTTCGTTACTGTCTAATAGGCGAATATGTTCATAAATTTACATTTATCTCCAATGCAATAAAAGATTGAATTATCAACTAAACTTATGTTGGTTTATTATGTGTATAATATTCTTGTAGAAAAAATGTAGACCTACGACGATTCATTTAACAAGTTCTTGCTATATTCGAGGGCTCTTTCATTACATGGTTCACTTAGATTATTAAAATTTCATATAACACTTCTATAACCGACCCCTACTCAGAAGTATCGTTTAAACAAATATTGTGCATGCTGTTGTGCAAGAGGCCAACATGTTACACTGTTCGCCATCGTGCTTTCATCATGCCAAGTGCATTTCTGAAAACACTCTAGGTTTTTCTATATACTTAGATTAACTTATTTTCTAATGCAAGTAAATTACCTTATCTAATAAACGGTAGTATAATGGCTAGAGTGTCATGAGATCACTTGTCACACTGCTACGAAAAGGAAAAAGTCGTGGCTATTACCTTTTAAATATAATTATAGCGTGCAGCCACAATACATGTTTATCAATTTTTCAGAACTATCACGTTCCGCCATTAAAATAATGCTGTAATCTTATTATATTTTTCATAAATTACTAATGTAATCGTCTATGTACTTCGTTTAAGTGATTTTAAGGTCACAGCAAACTTTTCGTGAACAACAAGTGAGGAACATAACATTTTTGTTATAATAATGTATTTAATTTAAAATTTTATTTTACAAATGTTTATGCAAACGTAAGCTACAGAAAAACTTTTGTACTAGTGACATCTATTCCAGAAAATTAAAATCCAAAGGATGAATAAAGAAAGCTCAAATGCATGTCAGGCAAATCGATATGAGAGGCAGACAAAACAAGAAAATGGGCAACCATATGGCTGCCAACTAAGAACTAAAGGTGTTACATATGCCGACGCAACGAGAGGCGTAGTCAACAAACCCCATCAAAAATCGGTAAATGTGGACATCAGTCAAACATTACAAGAAATTCTCATGAAACTAACAAAATTTGATGAGAGGCTACAAAAATTGGAAGATAGAGCATTGGGAGCTAAACCCAAATCCACACAGAAATGAACAGCACAATATAAATCATGTCATGGAATGCTAATGGTTTGCTTCGGCATCAGCAAGAACTACAAGCAGTCCTCGACATTGAGAATATAGATGTGTGTCTTATTTACTAAGCAATCCCACATAACATTTAAATGCTATTGCGTATATCATACTATTCATCCAGAGGAGGAAGTGCAATTATCATAAAAAAATATCCAAATTTTAAAGAAGCAAAGTATGGAAAAGAAGAAAATCAGGCCACAGTGGTTTATTTAAAAACCAAGAACTTTCCTATTGTTGTTGCAGGATTGTACTGTCCACCAAGACATTCTATTAAAAACAAACAATAGTCAGAGTTCTTCAAGCGTCTGGGAAAAAGGTTCATAATAGGTGGTGATTTTAATGCAAAGAATACTTACTGGGGTTCAAGATTAACTACAACTAAAGGAAAAGAATTATTGATTGCCATTAAAGAAAATGGATGTGAATCCATTTCAAGAGGAAAACCAAAATATTGGCCAACTGACCCAGGAAAAATACCTGACCTGATCTATTTTTTATAACCAAAAATATTTCTAATAATTTATGAAAATCGAAGAAAGCCAAGATATGAACTCAGATCATTCTCCAATAGGCCTAACTCTAAGCGAGTATATCATCCAAAAAGGGAATAATCCAGTATTAACCAATAAATATACGGACTGGGAAAGTTTCAAAGTACACCTTGAACAGAGAATGCTTTTGAAAGTTCCGTTAAAAACTATAGATCAACTGGACATAGAAGTAGAAAAGTTCATTACGAATATTCAACAAACATCATGGCAAAGTACTCCAGAATTAAAATCAAGGCTAAAAGGAAATAGCTATCCAATAGAGCTTAGAAATCTCTTTAGGGATAAACGCAAGTCCAGAAAAAATTGGTACCAAACTAAAGCTCCACAAGACAAAAAAACACTAAACAATCTTACTCAGCAATTAACAAGAGAAATTCAGAAGTTAAAAAATGAGTCAGTTAATTTCTACTTAAGTAAGTTGATGAATGACAGTAATACGGATTATTCGCTCTGGAAAGAAACTAAAACTCTGAAAAGGCCAATAATGCCAAACTATCCTATCAGGAAAATGGATGGAACATAGGCAAGGAAAAAAAAGAAAAAGCCGAAGGATTTGCTAATCATCTTGAAAATATATTTCAACCTCGTGAATGCCAATTACGAGAAACATTGGATGAAAACATAATACAAATTCTCGAAGAGATCACACCTACATCATCTACTGAAGTAGCAAACGAAATTAAAAACAATTTAAACTTAAAGAAAGCACCAGGGTTTGACCTGATTACCGGAGAAATAATAAAGCAATTACCGAGAAAAGCTATGTTAAAGTTAACTAACATCATAAATGCTGCATTTAGGTTAAAATATGTGCCAAAACTTTGGAAAGTGGCTGAGGTTTTCATGATTCCCAAACCAGGAAAACCGCCACATCTGATAACATCATATAGGCCTATATCGTTGCTGCCGATAATGTCTAAACTCTTTGAAAAGTTACTATTAAAACGACTTAAACTAATAATTGAAAAAAATAACCTAATTCCGAATACCAATTTGGTTTTCCCAGTAAGCACTCAACTATTGATCAAATGCATAGAATAACCAGTATCATTGAAAAGACTTTAGCAGATAAAAAAGTCTGTTCCGCAGTATTCCTTGATGATGTGTAGTATTCTTTGATGTATTCCTTGATGTTTGACAAGGTTTGGCACGAAGGTTTAATCTACAAACTCAAATTAATCCTACCTAAACAGTACAGCTTACTACTGGAATCATATATAACAGAAATATATTTTAGGTTTAAGCAAGAAGATGAATATTCTGAGCTTAAGGAAATAAGAGCAGGAGTTTAACAAGGAAGTGTACTTGGGCCACTTCTGTATTTACTATACACCCGAGATGTTCCAATCCCACAAAACAACATGATAGCCACTTTCGCCGATGACACAGCTATCATGGTAGTAGGTGACAACAACAGAAAAATTACAAACCGCCATAGAGCAAGTATATAACTGGAGAAAAAAATGGCGCATACAATTAAATGAAACTAAATCTGTACATGTCGACTTTATATGAACAAGAGATTAGAACATAAACCAGTATATTTAAATAATCAAGAAATACCACATGCAAACACTGCCAAATATCTTGGTATGACATTAGACGCTAAGCTTCGATGGAAAGATCATGTAAAAAAGAAAAGAGACGAGTTGGGATTAAAATACAATAAAATGTATTGGTTACTGGGAAGAAACTCTCATCTATCAATTCCTAATAAGCTTTTGCTTTATAAGCAAATACTGAATCCTGTGTGGATTCATCCATGGTGTACAGCTGTGGGGATGTACCAAGCAGAGCAACAAGGATATTATCCAATGATTCCAAAACAAAGTGCTAAGAAACAAGGTCAACACACCATGGTTTGTCAGAAATAGCGACATCCACAAAGATCTGGGCATAGAACCCATCAAAACGAAAATTATTAAATTTGCTAGAAGTCATGACCAAAATGTACTTTACCATGTTAATATAGAGGCCATTCAGCTACTGGATAATACGCATTAAGTTAGAAGGCTCAAAAGAGTAAAGCCTTTTGAGTTACTGTAAAATCAGGTAAAATAAATCTTTTTCTAGCGCACTACAAAAGCGCGATCAAATAATAAATATCAAAACTAAGGAGTGCATCGATGGATGAACCCGTAAATTTCAGTAAAATGTAGTAATTTAAGTTAGAATATAATTGCTTATTAGTCTTAGACTAGATTGTAATTTAAAAAGAAAAAATAAAGAATATTATTTAAAAAAGTGACATCTATTGACATATTGCTTGAAGTAGTAGTAAAGCAAAATAGTAAAGTAAAGCACACATTTTACTAAATGATCAACTAATTAATTTCCATTTGAATTTTTGATTAGTTTGAATCCAGCAGGTCTTTCTCCATTTAAACTAATTCTTAAACGTGGATTAATTGTTATGCTGTTATGCTGAAATTGTTACACCAATTTCTACTACGCAAGGTAAAACTTTTGAAAATAGTCAGCTTTACAGGGCACGTTTAAGAGTAACCCAGCGACTAAACTTGAAATGTAAATTCTGTATGAATCCAAGCAATGCGAGATAGCACCAAAGAAACCTATTACTACTGATAGCATTCTGTACCGTTGAATTTAATAGTTAGTCGCAATGTTAAAAACTAAAACTATATTGCTTTGCGATTCAGAGACACCATTTTAAAATTTAAAAAGTTTGTTTACCAAATTATTTAATTTTGAAAAATTGTTTTATCTTTAATAAATTTAATGTAATTCAAGTCAAATTTAGTTCAGGGAAATAATTGTTTGTGAATTAAAAAAAAATAACAGTAAATAGTGCTTTCCCAAAACTAAAAATAACTGATTACGAGATTTAAAAAAAAATCACCAATTGATGCTAAATCAAGAATTCACTGTACATATATTTTTATCACTCAATCATATCAAATTATTTTGAACATGCAAAAATATTTTTTATTTATATAATAATCAAAATTCAAAATTAATTAAAAAAACAAAAAAAAATTCAAATAAATATAATTTATATAAAAAAAATTTCGCGGGAAAGTAAAAAGTATCTTTAAGTTTATCATTTCTTACATACAATAAATATATATTATTTACACTAGCACACGATTGGTGCTTATATATAAGAATGATGGCGGTAGGACGACGATGACTGATTTGGGCAATTTTGAAGAAATAATTTTTGTATATATATTAAATTAAAAATAAAATTTAAATATTTGTTAATTAATTATTTAGTGTGTATAGCTAATTTTTTTTTTTGCCTTTTTACTTTGTACAGTATAAATAATTAATTTCCACAAAGGAAAATTTATTAAAATTAATAAATATAATAAAAAGAATAAAAATGATGAAGAAATGAAAATGAAAAAGAAAAAGAAAAGAAAAATACTTACTTTGAATAGCTATATAAGTTTTTTTTTTTTTTTTTTAATTTGTTTTATATTGATTTTAATTAATTTTTATTATTATTTTATTATAGCGATCGATTATTTTTTTTTTTGTTTATTTATTCGATGAAGTTTTCAGTGTTTTGATTTTATATAAAAAAGAATTAAATATTTTATCATATTTTATTTTAAAGGTTTTCCAAAAGTTGTTGGAAAATACGAAAAAAAAAAATGTAAAAAGAAAAAGAAAAATTAAATTATATAAATTTATATTAATATATATTTTAAAATATATTATTATGTTTTTAGGCATTATTTAAAGAAATATATTACATAATATAATTTTTTTTTAGTAAAAGGTAATATTGTGGTTGCATGTAAAAAAATATGTGTGAATCCCCCAAATAAATTACCAACAGTATGGTATTTTTTTTATCAATAATATATATATAAAAAAATTATTGTATTTTTTCATATATAGAAAAATAAAAGTTTTAATATACAATTAAGATTTAATATTAATTTTAAAACAAATTTAAAAAAAAAAAATTACAAACAGAATTACTATAAAATAAACAAATCAGAAATGTAGTGTAAACAAAAATTTGGTCGAAAAATATGTGCAAGCAGTTTTTAATTGGTGTTATTTGGAAAACTCTTATTAGCCACAAATGTGTGCTTTAATATCTTTGTAAAATATTTAAATTTTTATATTGTTTACAGCAGTCTTAATCTTTTTATTTTAAATATATTTTGGTTTAAAATGACAAGGTTAGATAGATGTTCGATTAGTTTTAAAAATAGTTTTAATAAAACTAGATGATTTCAATACGAGCTCTGAAATGATATCTCCATTAAATGACGTCATCCATCTTAACTGCTAGAAGTTAAAATCTCAAAATAAAGACCGAATCGAAATCAGCAGCTACCAGTGGAAGCTCATCAGCTGAGGATCTATAAATAGATAGTTCTATAATTCAAAATTTTGCTAAATTTTCGGGATAAACATAATAGTTTAAACATAATTTGGACGGTTTCATTTATATTTGACCAAGGTTAAGAGGAAGTTTGCGTGTCAAACAGGTCATGTTGGTTTTGAAATCCTAATGACTAATCCACATTACATAATAGATATCAAACGCATTTTCTTTGCTTTTACATTCATCATCTGGTAATTACCACCCAGTTATACAACGTTGAACATCCGCTGATGAACTAAGTGCATGTCTGAAATCATCAGTTTTATGGCAACATGTTCCGCATATGATCTGCACAGAGAACAATCAAATTTACATTTTTATAAGATTTCTAAAACTAGTTAAATATGACCACAACAACAACAAACTCAGGACATTGGCTGCAAAAATTCGGACGTTTAAATTCTTTTCCCCCAAGCAATGACGGGTTATTCAGCTAGTCTACAATAAAAATAAAAGGATATGGAGTTTAACTAAATATCCATTTGATCCCTCTATAAAATTTTTATTGCAGAACCAAAACTTATTTTTTTAAGTGAAAATATAAAGAAAGATGTGGGTGTCTGTTGAAAACATAAAATTACAAAATTCTTTACAGTATTTTTAGAACCATTTTAATTAAAAATCGAGATTATTTCAAAAGGAATTTCCTCCATCTATCACCTTGTCATTTCCATTGAAATTTGTTTATAGTCAAAACAAACAAAATTTTATGTAAATGTTGATTTTTTTTTATTATTATTAAAATATTTAATAAAAAATTAATATCATATTTTTTATTAATTAATGAAGCGAATAATTAAATTACCATTTTGCTTATTATTGTTTATTTTTATCGGCGAATATTTATTAATTTAAACTTTGGTAAATAAATAATAAAATATAGTTCCAAAAAATAAAATATTTATAAAATTGGTAATATTTATATATATATATATATATATATATATATATATATATATATATATATATATATATATATATAAATATTTATATATATATATATATATATATATATATATATATATATATATATATTTATATATATATAACAGTGGCGTTGCGTGGTTTTAAGCGGATGGAAGCACTTTTATACGTTCTTAAGATCAGGGCTTGATCCACTTTGCTCAAAATATTTACGAATTAAGCCTAAAAAATTTCTTTAAAAATTATTTCAAATATGATCTAACCAAAGTTCAAGATTTAAAATTTACCATTGGATTAAAAATTAAATTTTTTTAAATTAAAAATGTTAATAAAATGTTATCTAGGGAAAAGAAACTTTAAACTCTTGATTTATGTCTTTTAAAATTTTAAGAGATCCCGTAAAAAATTGCTGAAAATACTTTCTGTGGTGTTCTATGAATTAAACACCATTATATTTTTCCTACATATAGCTGCTGCACCAATATATCCTTAACCTTTTAAGTTTATATTTAAGTCCTAAATAGGCCAATGTATCCAATATAGTTTGCACCAAAGCATCTCCGCATATTGATGTAACGTTTACAAATTGTAGAACATGTTCATAAAAATTAAAATTACCTTCATGTCAGTCTACGAATCTCACACAAATAAAGAATTGCAAGAATTTATGGTCTCATTTAGAGTTACGCTTAAATGTACGTTGCATTTTTACCAGTTGTTTTCCAAATAGGGTTTAAGGGTTAAATCTCTTGAATCTACTCTGGACCATAATAATTAGACGAAAGTTTTTTTTCGTTTTTACTTATACTTTCACATTTGTGACATATTACAACTCCTGAGTACCTTGAAGTTTATCATTAGGGGTATTGGCTTTAATCTATGTAGACAGTATTATACAGTCGAATTTAGATTACTAGATTAGTCAGTTGATACTAGTTTTGTAAAACTTTTAATTTAGGTTATTCATCTAAATGAAATCAGTGCTTCTCTAGCTTTTAAGGGTGCTACACCACTGATATAAATAAATATATACCTATATATATATATATATATATATATATATATATATATATATATATATATATATATATATATATATATATATATATATATAATATATAGGTTTTTCAGATTAAATGAAACCCTTTTTAAATTGAACGAAACTTTTTATAAATTAACAGAAACCTTTTTCAAATTAAACGAAACTATTTCAAAATTTAATGAAACTTTTTTGAAATGGAATGAAACCTTTTATATTAACTTGATGGCCTTTAAATTTAACACTGAAATAATCTATAATACCTTTAATTAAAAATTCATCAAATTTGATTTTTATTTGGCATTCGACAAATATTGGCAATATAATGCAATGGAAATTTAAAATAAAAATGTGTCATCCGTAATTGCAAATACCGAAATTTGAAATCATATCCACATGAATCGCGATCGTTTACAACTGCAACAACATAATCAAGTTCTTGTTTCTATGTCACAATTGCATCAAATATAAACAACGGTTGCTAAAGTTGCAACATCAAAATTTATCCTAAATGTACCTCAGTGGACCGTTGCATCACAACATCAAAATAATTTCCATTACAAAATAATAATTTCAAACTCTTCTTGCAATTCAAGCAAATTTTGTGAATTCATTGAAGAATTCGGGGCAAAGCTAGGGAGCACTGAATATTATTTTGTAGTGGCTAATGTCCAAATCGACAAAACTGTACAATTCAAGTCCATATTTGAAAATTCCCAATGGAACAAGCATTTTCGAAAATAAAAGCCAATGCTAGAAATTTATTGGGTTCAACGAGGAACAGAATATAGTGGAAGTTATAACGGATAGTGTTAATACAATAACATCTACGAACTTTCAAACTTCATAATATATATGATGATGACACTCCCTGCTGCAGCGGCAGACGAAATATCGCTCTAAATTTATTAAGTCTTCAACATAGTTTTAACCTTAAGTTTAAATGTAATATAAAAGGTTTCATTCCAATTGAAAAAGGTTTCATTAAATTTATAAAAAGTTTCGTTCAGTTTGAAAAAGGTTTCTGTTAATTTATAAAAAGTTTCGTTCAATTTAAAAAGGGTTTCATTTAATCTAAAAAACCTATATTATATATATATATATATATATATATATATATATATATATATATATATATATATATATATATATATATATATTACATTAAATTTCAGCAGAATCCCAAACTCGACATCACCGATTTTAATTTTTTGTGATTTTCGTATTCTTTATTCAAAATAAATGGACCGTTATTTTTTTGTTGAGCTGTGTGGCCCTCGGTTGACGCGTTACAAGGTTTTGAAATTGTAAGATTTTTACAATTTTTTTAAGTGGTCACGTAAAATTATTTTGATTTCAGTTCTGTATAGCGCACTTATAAGAACACTATCACCATAGAAACATATTGGCCCATTCTACATTAACCAATATTAATTTTTGTAAAAGAACCGTTAGTAAAGTAGTTATTCAACAATAAATGTTTCTTCTTGTCTTGATCTGTAGAGGGCACAGCCAAACGCCCTAAACGCGAGTATGACATCGCACCGAGTTCTTTTTTATCAAAAGATAAGGAATTTTCTGAAAATTTTTAATGTTGTTCATGAATTTAAACAGGAGCAAGTGCGCTGATTTAGTCACGTTCTGCTATCCGATTTTAAACGGATTATACAGCAATTTTTTTAAAGAAATTTGCAGTATGGCAGGCGCACAGGCAGCTTTAGGAAACAATTTCTCCTCGGGGTATAGAACGACCTGATTTCTGTTGGTTTTCTTAGTCTTATCGATCCGGATTGTTAATTATAGGTATGGGTTGGTTTCACAGTCTCATCAATCAATCAATTAAAGTGCTTTTGTTGGCAATCTAGAAATAATCCATTCACAAATTTATATTTTTAGAAAGAAAAAACTTTTCCCTTTTTCGTGGTATACAGATATCTCTCACTTATAAGATACTCGCATTTACCATGGCCCAGAAGTTTAGTTTAACTTTACGAAACGTATATTTAGATAAAATTTCAAAAATAACCGATGCATTTTTTTTATGGCTCCTCAACAGCTTCAAATATTAGAACCTCTAATATTTTTAGGGAATAAGGAAGGGATGGTTTGAGTGGTTTAAGGGTCGCTTTTCATTATAAAGTTGCATCGACAGATAAAGTCGCTACTAAAAAATATCTTATGGAACTAGGACATATAATAGAAAAGCAAGGATATATCAGATATATCCTTGCTTATAATGCTGATGATACTGGTTTATGCTGGCAAAAGATGCAAATTAGAATTAGGACCTTCATTTCTAAAAGTGCAAATAAAAAGTTCTGAGTGACAGCTAGTCTATTTAAAGATTGAGTTTTTTTTTTGCTCCAGAGGTAGAAAAATACTAGTTGAAAAAAATAATACCTTAAAGCTGTTTCTAAAACATGAAACTCCAGTAGTGTTGTGGACATCCACAAGATTTAAAACACTGAAACATCCAAGTAATTTTTCTTCCACTTAACACAACGTTGCTCATCCAGTTATAATATACCAGGGAGTTATCGCCACTTGTAAAGCTTAGTACAGCAGGAGAAACTTAAAAAGACCATGTGTTAGATCGTGATCCATCAATGTTTACATTTTCAAAGAGAAAAAGATCGATGTTTAGTATCGTACCAGGAAAACAATAAGAAAGCAGTCGTTGATTACAGAGTTTCTTAAAATCGACAAACGTAAACAGATAGGGAACGAGCTTCAACAAAGCTATAAAGTGACGAACCCAAAAATGTAAAAGGAATCAGACCCAGACAAACATTCAACAATTACTTTGCAGAAATGAGACTGCGAATACTGATAGTAGCGATAGAAGTTGGGGTAAAGTCAGCTAAATTTAATAATTAATCAGCACCACTGAATTTTATTTATTGTTTAATGCGTTATAATTTTTTATTTACACAATTTTTATGAATTGAGATTTATAATTAAAAATTAATGTTTCTGAAATTTTTTGATACATTTTCTCAATTTTGGAAACAGTACTCCATAAATTATATGATTTCTGAGTATCATTTAACACGATTTTACAGAGCACGAACTTTCTAAAAAACCTTACTATCGTGTTAAGCGAGGGATACCTGTATCAATCTTTTTTATGGAGTGGTGGCTGCAGATCAAAACAATAGGAAACGTTCGTTATCGAATAACTGCCTTTACTAACGGTTCTTTTACAAAAAATTATTACTATTCTTATAAGTGCGCAATACAGAACTGAAATCAAAACAATTTTACGTGACCACTTTAAAAAAAAAAAAAAAAATTGTCAAACCTTACAATTTCAAAACCGTATAACGGTTCAACCGAGGGTCAGCTGAATTAAAAAATTCAAGTCCACTCATTTTTAATAAGGAACAAGATAAATATAAAAAAATTGAAATCGGTGAGGTCGATATCGAAAAGTGCTAAAAAATGCTGATATATATATATATATATATATATATATATATATATATATATATATATATAATATATAAATATATATATATATATATATATATATATATATATAAATATATATATATATATATATATATATATATATATATATATATTTATATATATATATATATATAAATATTATATCTATTATATATTATATATATATATATATATATATATATATATATATATATATATATATATATATATATATATATATATATATATATATATTATATCGTTAAAAATAATAAAAAAAAATAAAATAGTTTTAGTTACAAAAATAAATGTTTTTTAAATTTTTTGCCCAAATCAATTAAATTTTATTTATAAAAATTATTTTATTTGAAATCCAAATTCTTAACCAAATCAAAATAAAATTATATAAACAAAATAAAAATTTTAATTAATTAAATTAAGAAATTTTTATTTCAACAATAAATAAAACAGATATATAATTTTAGATATATATTATGTACGAATATACTACGAGTATAATAAAGAAACACATTTGTGGCATTCAAGATTTGTTTTAATTAATAAAAAAATAAATTAATTAAAAATTTTGTTTTGTATATTTGAAGTAATTTGGGTTTGTGTGTGGGTGTGTGTGTGTAGTGTGTCTAATGAGAATGGACGCTTAGAGGTGTTTTTAACTTAAAATGTTAACACCTTAATAGCCAACGTGTTTCTTTGTTTTGTGTACATTTGTTATTTATTGTATTTTGTATGTTAATTTCGAAGGGTGGTTGGTGTTTTATATATATGTATGTATATATATATATATATATATATATATATATATATATATATATATATATATATATATATATATATATATATATATATATATATAAATATACTTAATTAAAGCGTTGCCAGCAAGTATATTTTTTTATGCATTATTATAAAAATTTAAATTAAAAATTAAAAAGAAAAAACATGACATGCAAACATATTTTTTTAATATATAAGCAGCAGAGTTGAAAAAAAACGTTGACACGAGACTGCAGTTTTTCGACGATGTCTAAAAACCATATATATACTAAGGGTGGGCCACGTTTGTGTGGTTTGGTGTTCGAATTGTTTTGTAATTTAATATGTTGGGTTTAAAACTTTATTTGGTTTTTAACAAAACATAAAAATATATAGGGATTAAACATTGATGTTTGTTGTGCTATAATAGTATTTATCGTATAATTTGAATATTTTTGGAGTGGTTTTTAATATAATATATATGTTTGTAATATTGACTTGATGTCCTCATATATTGACGAATTAAAATTAAAATTTTTAATTTTTTTAAGGTTATATAAATGTTTAAAACGAGTAGAATAAGGGCGGTTCATGGATGATTCATTTCGACGTGCAGACTACGCTAATTTTCTTTTGGAGTGCGATTTCATTTAATAATGAGTGGTGGCGTGGCGTACTCCTGAAAACAATTTGAGGTATTTATTGATCTTAATTTAAAGATTTAGTACTTCAAAATTCAAATACTTTTAAAATAAATAAAATTCGAAATTATTTAAGAATTATTGAGTAAATATTTATATGAAAAAAGATTAAGATATATTAAATCTGTCTTATAAAAATTCAACAATTAATATCATAAATATTAGTTCCAATTAATAAACTTCGAGATTAAGTCTTGTTCCATGTAAAAAAGTTAAGCGTGGCACATTACTAAAAAGATCATTAAAATTTAAAAAATACGTATAATTCTTAGGTTTTACATTAAGCATAATCCTATGAGTACAGCACAAGTATTAATCCCCTGATTTATTTGGTATATTGATGAATGGATGGATACAACCGTCATTAATTTATACCATGCATGATAAATTTAGAGACAGTTAACATGAATCATCAAATGATTTAATGTACCCTCACGGATAAACATTTTTAAACTTTTGTTTTTTTTTAAGTCGAGAAAAATTCGGTCAATTTGAATTATATTTTACCCGCATAGATGGCGCCAAAACTCCAAAACTTACGAAAAGTTTGCCCAAATGTGAAAGCTTTGAACATGTTTGTGCCTTTTCCTTGCCATGTGAATTCTATGTTGGTTCGGAATCAAAATAAATAATACGGAAAGGATGCACTAGTTGCATATCGTATGCTATAAAGGACATTCAATTGCAATTTAAGGATAATCCTTAATGATTTTCTCTAGAGTCGTTCAACCTATCCAATGTTAAATGGAAAATGATGGTGAAGAGAATATTGAACGTGCAAAATCGATTATTATAGATGAGTGCACTATGTCATTCAGTCATATTTTCAATACAATTGAAAAGTTGCTGCGGAGTTTATAAGGCTTGCAGTTTAAAAGAGAACATGAGATGCGTTGCTCAAGACTTTGTTAAATTTGTTAATAACCTGACAAGAAGTGGTCGTACAAAAATACAAAGGACTAGCCATTTCAAGTTCTTATTTTCAAGGGTTTTAAAATCTACAACTTCCTTAATTTAGTTTTTCAAATGAATAATTGGAAAAGATCGTTGACAGTCTCAAATTTAGTAGTTTTTCCAACTTCAATACTACAATCTTCAAAGATTTCAAGATTTTTTAAGATTTCCAAAAATCGAATTATTATACAAGTTGTAGTATAATAATTTAGGATTAAGAAGTTGTGCATTATTGCAGTAAGTAAATTTGCGTGTTTATTCTTTACATTGAGGGATGTGAAAATGATTTTTCATTACTTGAATACGAACAGTGACTCCCTGTTGGAGTGCAGAATTCAAGGACCGAGCCATCGTCTGTGCCAGCACAGGCTGACTGGAACAATAAAATGTGCAGATGGATGTTTAAAGCAAACTTGTATTCGTACGACCACGATTTTGCTTATGAGTTGTCAGCATTTCGGCTCCTACTGCCCCCCTCTCCCTCAGAAAAGATTGCATGGGATAAAGCAAAAAAAATAAAATTTCAATAAAATCTATTGGTTTTGCACAACTTATACCAAGCTTTTGCCACCGAACTAACATTGCCACAGAAGTATTCTAACTTAGAAGACCGTTTGTTTGAGAAAAAACGAAAGTTACAAATTTGCCATTAAAAAAATTGAAAAAAAATAAATCATAATTCAATTACTGATATTTTGGAAAAATTAAAAAAATTAAAAGCTGTAGTCGAAATATGTGAGAAAGTAACTAAATTGAAAATGAAATAACATTAATTTAAAAAGAAAACTGTGAAAGTGGTTATGGCAGTTGGAATAAATGGTTATTGAAAAATGTGAAATTGCTATTTGGACGTATTTGCCATAAAATGGTTAATTCAATTGATTGTAATGTTTAATCAATTTTTTTAAAATCTAAGTTATATTAACTTTAAAGTTTTGTCAAATAAAGTGTATATAAATTAGATTTTTGGCGATTATATGACGTATTTGTCATTAAACGGTTAATTCAATTGATTTGTACTATTTAATCAATTTTTTAAAATCTAATTTATAATAATTTTAAAGTTTTGTCAAATAAAGTGTATATAAATTAGATTTTTGGCGATTATATGAATTGTCATAAAACGGTTAATTCAATTGATTTAAGTGATAGTTTTATGGTAGGAGTTTGAATATTGGGTACCGTCAACCGTTTCAATTCTGTCATTACTGAAATACCTTTCCTTTCTCTACCCCACAAAAATTTACTATGAATTGGCCGCCAAGGTGCCCATAGACTATCCATCTGACTTTGTACATTTAACTTCTAGAATTTAAATTAATAACACTAATAAACGCATTGGCTTTTTAAGGATTTTACTTAAGGCTCATCATTATATAAAATTTATTTAAACATTTGGTAGAAATGATATAAATTGTGTCAGTCAAATTTTCCGTTGCCACATCTTTAGTTTACTTTCCATTTATGTTATAATTGTCATTTATGTTAAAACGAGTACAACTTCTAAAAAAGCCATCAAATTTAATTGTTTTGCATTCATGCTCAAAAAATATTGTATTTTGCAAAATGGTCAGCTTACTATACTTCAATCATACATGCGTATACAAAAATCCGTTTGTCAAATATAAAAACTTTGCAATCGATATTTTTTACGTAGTATGCATATTTAATGTTGGCGGTATATATTCGTATATATTACCCTCAGTAATTCACAGTAAATGAAAAAAATCCTCCCACACACTACATACATAATAAAATTACCGCCATATTCAAAATAATCACCTAAAACCATTATTTTTGCTCATTCCAAATGTCCAAAACAGACACGATGTGGTATAACAATATAGCATAGCTCCAAAAAGAATTATGGGACTATATAATATTCAAAGTATATAAATAATTTCAGATCATAAAAATGTTTAACATAATAATATAAAAAAACATAAATTTTAAGGACGTAATAATTGTATTAAATAAATTAATTTGTTGCACATTTTTTTCTATTACTTTTTACATGTGAATCAATGTAATTCAATTTATTAAAAAGCAGTACCCGCTACCCTCATACCAAAATATGAAAAAGAGTCAAAAGAAAAAATTCTGCATAAATTGAAATTTTCAATTTAATTTTCAATAAATACGCGAATATTCAATCAATCAAAAAATACCTTTTTTATGTATGTACTCGTACACATGTACGATTCTCCGTCTACATCAATCAAGTGGCACCGAAAAAGTTTTTACAATAGACATAGGGGCTAAATTGAATTAGAAGATGTGCTCTGAAAATTCTTAGAAAATTATATGTTCGATTTTGACAGACGACTGTATCTTAATTTAACCACAGTTCCTAGAAACTTTAAATATTAAATAAATATTTTTTTCCAAAATAAAATCAAGAATTGTGAAAAAAACTTTATTTAATATCAATATTTTTTAACAATTCAACTCCTAATAAGAAGATGTTCATTATATACAAAAAACTATAGCCGACAGTTCAATAAGCCATCAATAACGGACAAAAGCTGAACTACGAAAAACAAGCTTGATTCACCCTCTTTCATTTTCTATTGTCCACTTGAGAGTATTTTATTATTGTGAGCTTTACTAAAAGTAAACTTTCGAGATAAAATCTTAAAATGCTTGCCCACTTGACTTTTTTTGAGTTTTTCAGGCTACTTATACAGCTTTCGATGCGCATCTTTTTACCGCGGATTTTGTCATTGCTACTGTATATAGCAGTACAGGTATTAATTAAAATAATTATAGCTGGCATAATGGAGTTACTTCGGAAATGTACTTTTCAGCTACTAAAAGTCGATTAAGGCATACATCATAAAGAGCTTTTTAATGTAAGCTTTTAAATAACGTTATGATTTAGTGAATACATTTTTCGTTTACGTATTTTTTTTCAGAATTAACTTTGAAAAAGTTGGGAAATTTATGATGGAAAGATTCAAGATGCATCTAGCGCTCTAACAATTTACCGATTGGTTGAGCGTTTTCGGCAACAAGTGGCTGTCTGTGAACGTCCTCGTGCTGGAAGACTTTGTGCAGTTCAAAATGATGTGAACATTTCTCAGGTGCAAGCAATTATTGAGTAAAACTCTGAAACTTACACCATGCGACTTGGTGATGTCCAGGCGGTCTTTGCAAAGACTTTTACATAAATTACACCTGTTCCCATAATAAGATTCAATTGGTTCACGAGTTAAAATCAAACCTCGTCCAACTATGGCTCTCCTCCGCGAAAGTTTTGGTGATCGAATAATATCGCGTTTGAGGCTACCTAAAGGGTAAGGTGTATGCCAATAATCCAAGAACCATGCAACAAATGCTCTGAAAAAAGCACGTCAGGTTGAAGCAAACATTGGGCACCATACTATAATCTAAGTTTTAATAAATGCTAACGTTTAATAAAACCAGAAACAAAAATTTTATTCATAAAATAAATCATAACGTTACTTATGCGTCACCCTTTAGTTATCATATATAGCAATGACGGTAAACAATTGCAGCTGTGCCTAGTGGTCTTAGTGTAAATCAGTCTGATTTCATATCAGACCTACCTAATTTTTCGGGCAATTAATTTAATGACCTACTGCTAGATCCGTAATCGACTTCCAAAGAAAGTTTCTCGAAAAGTGACAGGCATTTCAGAAAAATTTTATTCGAAATATTTTTTTCAAAATGCAATAAAAGGTAATCCTGAAATGAATGATGTGAAGAAATAAAAGTTTTCAATACGTTGTCATTGAGAATCCAGGATAAATATATATATATATATATATATATATATATATATATATATATATATATATAAATATATATATATATATATATATATATATATATATACATATATATATATATATATATATATATATATATATATATATATATATATATATATATATATATATATATATATATATATATATATATATATATATATATATAAATAGTACAAACTCGCTTTTCGCAACTCTTGATAAGTGGTAAGTATAATTTGCACTATAAAATATTGCACTAAACAATTTTTCAACTGCAACTATCCGAAATTAATCTCGATAGTTGCAACTTTTATTTATTTAAATTTTAATTTCTATTTAAAAAAAGAGAAAACGTAAAAACCTAAAAGAGGTAATGGGTGCATTCAGGTCCGCCTTCATAGATACAGCTACCTATCGGTATCATATTTGATTATACATGTTGCCAAAATAAAATAATTTCATTCTCGTCACTATATAAATATCGGGTACCGGTCGAAACTGGATATTTTACAACTGGATTTGACGAAATAGGATAATTCAAAACTGGATATTTTAAAACGAGGTACAAAACGAGATATGGTACAAAACTGGATATTTTAAAACAGGATATTTCGACATGTGATTTAAACTTAAAATGATTTTTTAAGAAAGTTCAGGAATATGGCCAATTAGGAAGGAACTCGGCGAGTTCTTAACCGATTATGATGAAATTCGATACGTAGGATGAAAATGTTGATGTAAATTAATTAGTTTTTCTCACATAGATTCTCTAAAGTGAAGAAAAGTTATATTAAGTAGAAGAATAAAAAATAGATGAAGATACATTTTACTGACAGTAAACTCGATCAAGTCAATGATTATTTTAATTAGATGAGAAAAGCAGCAATTAAAATAAATCATTAAGTGAAGGAAAATTCTATCTCTCTGCTTAAAATTATTCAAGTATGAAACCTTACTGGCCATATTTCAAAGGTTTTCCCAAAAAAGGTTTTAAAATCAAATTTAATTATACAATTAAAGAAAAAAACCATTAAGTGAAGGAAAATTCTATTTCTCTCCTTAGAAATATTCAATTATGGAACCTTACTGGCCTTATTCCAGAACTTTCCCAACAAATCATTTTAAAATCCCATTTTCATCCTACATATCGAATTTCATCATAATCGGTTAAGAACTCGTCGAGTTCCTTCTTAACTGGCCATATTCCAGAACTTCCCTAAAAAATCATTTTAAGTTTAAATCACATGTCGAAATATCCTGTTTTAAAATATCCAGTTTTGTACCATATCTCGTTTTGTACCTTATCTCGTATTAAAATATCCAATTTTGACTTATCCAGTTTTGTACCGTATCTCGTTTTGTACCTTATCTCGTTTTGTCAAATCCTATTTTGAAATATTCATTTTTAAAATGTGCAGATCTGAGCGGTTCCCATAAATATCTCCTACGTAATGTATCGAGATACGAACACCGATAGAAAAAATGGCATTTAGCTCAACAGTTTTATCGAATACATCGATTGCATTCAGTACTCAACATGTTGCCAACATTGGGCGGATCTGAATGCGCCCAATGATAATGTAAATATTGTTTAGTTTTAGACTGATAAAATCAATGAAAAAAACAATCGAAACCTAATTATTTTTGAGGCAAATTCTTTTGAACCACTTCGTTGACTCCGCGGTGGCAACAATTTTGAATCGTCGTTGCAAAATATTAATTTAAGGAACGCGGTTAGTTTTCTGTTCGATGATATTCTAAGTGTACCTGCTCTTATAGCCATAACTGGCCCCTACAGTATATACAATTTAAATTTCAAACCTATTAAAGTTCAATTGAAACTATTTTCAAAACAAAAGAAATTATTTCAAAACCAAATAAAACATATACCAAACAAACTAAAACATTTTTAAATTCAAATAAAACTTTTTTAAAACAAAATTAAATAATTTCAAAATCAAAAGAAACTATAAAAAAAAATATCAATTATTTTTAATGTAATGGCTCGTTAAATTGTTCAATCTCGATTGACATTTTTTTAAAGTACTTTAAAGCTTTTTAAGCAATTGTTCATTGTTTGAATACTTATACTTGGGTTAAAATTCGCTCGAACAATTTTTGTTTAAACTTTTAATTGTTTAATTGTTTGCGGTATGCATGTATTTGGTTGTAATTCACGCACTCGACATAGGTCAACTCGTTGTTATAGTTGTTTCCCTACTTTTACCGCTTCCTTGTCTAACTAATATTTCATTATATTCTGTACGTTTATATTTATATATTTTTTCTACATTACGAAATTGCTGATTATTTCTTTTGTTGAGAGTGGTCCATTCGAGATTTTTTCTGAACGTGGAGGTAGGCTGGTTTATCTATGACTGGATGCAGTAAGGATGATTTGTTGAGTTGTGGGTTGGAATGGCTTTGATATGTTTCCGCGGGAGGGGGGATGTAAATGTTAAAATGTATAATTATTTTTAAATTTTTTATATTTTTGTATTTTTTATATTTTTATATATTTTATGTTTTATAAATTTTTTATATTTTTTAAATTTTTTAAATTTTTTGTATTTTTTGTATTTTTATATATTTTATATTTTTAGGTTTTTCATATTTTTATATTTTCTATATTTTTTATATTTTTTATATTTTTTATATTTTTTATATTTTAAGATTTACTATATTATATTTTGTTATATTTTGTATTTTAAAATTTTTTATTTGTTATATTTTTTATATTTTTATAATTTAATTGTAAATTTCAAGCGGAAACTAATTAAATTTATTACAGCCTACGGTTTGCAGAAATTAGCCCATTAATAAATATTTTTTTTCAGTAAACCTCTGCAAGATTACAGAAAAATGGTTGCAGATTGGAGTTCCTGATAAGATATGACAAAATGCAGAGCAGTTCATTATAATTGTGATTGTCTTGTGCTAACTAACATTAGTTTGATATTGGCTACCGGGAAACTGGACCAATTCTGTCATTGATACTGACATATCGTTCTTTGCCCTTCGCCAGGGTGTCTGCAACCAGGTCGAGTCTGTTATAACTAACATTCCTTCCACTCCTTCGGTTTTGTTATATGTAACACGGGTGTATGATGGAGCCCGGTATTCCAGAAGTTCCTCCTTGGCCGTACACTCTAATCAATCAATCAATCAATCAAATATTCTGTACGTTTAAATTTATGTATAACTGTTACCCAAAACAACTGCAACAATTACAAAACAAATACCTATGGTGATGAAACAACTACAAGCAGTTCATTGCGAGCCTTTACATTAAAAATAATTGATTTTTCATAATTTCTTTTGATTTTGAAATTGTTTAATTTTGTTTTAAAAAAGTTTTATTTGAATTTGAAAACGTTTTAGTTCGTTTGGAATATGTTTTATTTGGATTTGAAATAGTTTCGTTTGTTTTGGAGATAGTTTCGATTGAATTTTAAATCATTTTATTTGAAATGGAAATCCTTTATATATATATATATATATATATATATATATATATATATATATATATATATATATATATATATATATATATATATATATATATATATATATATATATATATATATATATATATATACATATATTTAGATATATATAATACTTATATTTAATACTAAACACTTTAATATTAAAGAAGTACTTTTTCCAAAGTGCGTAAAAGTTCACAAGAATTTCAATGGAAGTTCGGTATAAAATGTCTCATGCTGTCAATAATTTCATTGCAGTAAATATGAGGTTACCTGATATTTTATAACCATTAAACCAGCTATATCAGTGCAAACCCTAAGCGATATTAAATGATTGCGATATTATGAAGGTTGGCATGAAATCTATAAATAAAAAAGTTATACACTTTAAAATGTTTAACATTGATTTTCAGGAAACATTAACATGTGCAGAAAAACCCTTCAGTTCTGAGGTTGCGTAGTAATAATGCTTTACTGCTGCAAACTTTAAGACATTTATATGTGGAAACCCGTCTTAAATATACTTAGAGCGTAAATTATCTTGCTTTGAGTGGTTTAGTTGCTTCAAAAGTGGTGATTTTGACATCAAAATCACCACTTTTGAAGACAAGATTCATGTCAAACGCAAAACAAACTTGCAGAATCATTGGGAGTTGATCAAGCAACAAATTTCAGACGTTTGAAAGCTTTGCGATTCATCCAAAAGATGGGAAATTTGGTGCCATACGAGTTGAAGCCAAGAGACGTGGAAAAATGACTTTACATGTCCGAAATGCTGCTCGAGCGCCACAAAAAGAAGTCGTTTTTGCATCGTATTGTCACTGGCGATGAAAAATGGATACATTACCATAATCCCAAGCGCAAAAGAGCGTATGTCAAGCCGAATATTCACGGGGCCAAGGTCATGCTGTGTATTTGGTAGGACTAGCTAGGTGTTATCCACTACGAGCTGTTGCCAAGTGGACAAACCATCAATGCTCAACTCTAACGTCAACAATTGATCCGATTGATGCAGAAAATCCAGGCAGAGCGGCCAACTTATTGACGAGTCAATCATTTTACACCGCGATAACGCTCGGCCACATATTGCAGCGCCGGTCAAAAATTACCTGGAGAATAACGGATGGGAAATTCTGCCTCACCCGCCTTATAGCCCAGATCTTGCTCGTTCCAACTACCACCTATTTCGATCCATGCAGAATGCCCTATCAGGAATACGCTTCATTTCAGTTCAAGGTATCGAAAATTGGCTCAATTCGTTAATTTCATAAAAAAATTCCGGTTTTTAATGCCGGTTTTTAAAACCTGATTATGCCGCTCATTGGCAAATAGTCGGTTATCTATTAAACTTACTGATGTTTTAAAAATGTCAATTTAAATACTATGAATTTTCAACAATCAACGAAATTTTGAATAAAAAATAAATTTTTAAACTTGAAAACTTTACCAGTTAGACTGTTAATATATTTCAGAAGTTTAAATACTAAATCGAATTAGGTTAGATAATACAAATAGTTTACTGTTTAACTAACTTTATATCTAAAGGTATTATTCCATGTATAATTATACAAAAGAAAACTTTTCCATATATTATGTGGGATCCATGCGCACATCATTACCATAATGCAGTTTAAAATTTTCTAAAGTTTCTCATTTTTTTTTGTTCTAATTTAATTTTTGTCTATTTCCTTCAAAGCAACATATGATAATGTTATCACAAATGTTTTATTATTGCCTTTTGTGTGTAAATGTTATTATTCCCTTAAAATAATTCCATTTGTTTAAATTGATTTTTCATAACTTAGTTATCCCATTGTCCAAGTAAAAAGTTAAAATTGTCATTTGAATGACCTTATATATTAAATATAATATGCACATTAAGACCTACACAATTTGGCTAATTTTTATTTAATTTATTTATAGAAACAATCTAGAACAAAATAAAAACATTTTTCAATCAATATCTGTACTCATATGACCTTTTAACTGTACATACATAAATTTTCTTGTTATGCCAGTTTTTTCATTTAAAATTTTTTTCACAGTACGAAGGAATGGTGAAATCGAATGAAAAGTTGAAATATCAATAATAATAATAAGGAAAACTTTTCAATACATATATTTTTTAAAGGGAAATGAGTACATGAGTACTTTTATATTATGTTCAAATCAATAAGTTAAAAAAATAAAAAAAGTTTTGAAATAATTTCATTACATAGTTAATTTAAATAATAATTTACTTGTGAATCTCTTGGGCCCTTAACAATTCAACATTCAAATATTTTCACCCTTCATATTATATTTCACTTACATTTACACATCTATACAAGTTTTTCATTAGGTGTCGATAACTTTACACCGAACATAATTTAAGTAATCGAATAAATCAAGAAAATATAAAGTTGTTGAAGAAATATAAATTTGGAAATCAAAAAAAGCTTCTTTAAACTTTTTTTTTTGTTTATATAAAAAAATATTCTCGCGGTAAACACACACACACACTGTGACAAGGAACACATTTAAATCCCAGTGTAATACACAAAAATGTATTTAAATAAAATATTATGGTTGTTTTTACCGGAAAAGTTTAATTTTTCATAAGAAGAAAATTAAAATTTTAAATAAATGTTTGTTATTTTTTCCTCAAAGTCCGCAAGGTATTTCAATATGAAAAGCTTTAAAGCTTAATGGTCATATTATGTTTATGTGTGCATTTAAATTATGTATACATATTTTTAAGATGAAAAAAAATTTTTTATGATTTAGGCTACAGAAAAAAATATTTTTTTTTCTTTTTGATGTGCCCTGATTAGTTGCCTGTAATTTGTATTTTAATATAGCTTTCCTTTGGAGGGGATCATTTTAGCCATCAAACAAAGGTTTATGTGTACATTTTTTGTATATGATGCGTGTTCGTGCGATAATTATTCGAACGATCTAAATTTGTATGCTTTTAATAGCCGGAAGTCTTGGGTAATTAAAAGAAAATGTTTACATATTTAGAAGTTTGGACATTATAGTAACTTATAGTAACCGAAAAGAATCAAGAATCTCTATTTTTGCTTCTTATAGAGTTACATCCAATACAAATATTAAAGAAAAAGTAATTACCGCCAAGTTGCAGAGATATCATATTTAAGGAAGCGACAAGGTAAGTTTAAAAATCTTTAACAACAAAGCAATTCTCAATATGAGGATTGAAATAGAACAACTTAAAAATTGCAAGGCTAATAAAGGGAGGTTAAATTTTAAGGGTCTATGTTGAATGTGAACCACACCTAAACGTCAAGTTTTTTTCTGCATTTCATTTGGCATTTCTCAATTTCAGACTAACTCAATTTGAACCATGGAAAGATACACATTCGAGCAACGCGTTAAAGTTATTAAGGCTTATTATGAAAATGGGCGTTCAAATCAAAATGCATATTTTGATTTGAACGTGTACTTCGTGATTTTTTCGATCAATTTAATCGTCTAAATGTGCGTACAATCGGAAAAATCGTGCAAAAATTAAGAGCAAACAGGATCTGTAGGAGATTTTAAAACACCAGTGCATGCTCGTACAGCTCGTACTGCAATGGTCAGGCAGTTACTGTAAATAGTGTTCGCTATCGTGAGATGATAACGAACTTTTTATAGCCCGAATTGGAAGATATGGATGTGGACGATATGTGGTTTCAACAGGACGGTGCCACTTCCCACACAGCTAACGAAACAATGGCTCTTTTGCGCGACAAATTCAATGGTCGTGTTATCTCTCGTGGTGGCGATGTCAATTGGCCGCCAAGATCATGTGATTTGACACCGTTGGACTTCTTTCTTTGGGGTTATTTGAAAGAAAAGGTGTACGTCGATAAGCCAGCAACAATTCAAGAGCTAAAGGATAAGATAATTCAGCACATTAACGGCATAGAACCTCAATTATGCCTAAGCGTCATCGAAATTTTGGACCATCGGATGGAGGTGTGCCATTTGGCCGATATTTTGTTCCATACATAATTGAACCATACCATATTATCATAATAAAAAGAATCGACAGTAATTTCCTACAACAGAAGAACGATATGACTCTCAAAAAATATTAAACACTATATGAAGAACTTGGAAAGAAGAACTTTTGAGGATTATTTGTGCTTCGAAAACAGTGAGATGATATAGTCTGACCTTTCGTCATTTATTATGACTCTCAGCTAGGCTTGCTACCCGTCCTCCTTTCGTAAGAAATTTCCTCCATCCTCCACAAACACAAAAATGTCCTCCACCACAAAAATAAATATCATATTTTATAGAGTGCGACCCTGGAATGTAAATAACGAAGAGAAGGACTGGAAAAGAACTACAGTACGGTGGTGAACGTGAACGAGTAAAAATGGTCGAATGGTTATGTTAAAAGAAAACGGGAGAGGAAAAAATGTAAGTAGATTATCGACGATTAAACGCTATAATGTTGAAAGATCGATTCTCTTTAGCGATTATGGAAGATCTACTTCAACTTTTATTCGGGGCTTATTAGTTCACCGTTTTAGATTTATTATCAGAATATTACCACAAGTATCGATGAGTCCGGAATACTCCAGGTTCAATACCCATAACCGTTTTTGTAACTGCTAATGGACATTATGAATTGATTAGTTGACCAGACTAATGAGGAAATAGTAGTATATCTAGATGCTATAATAATCCCACGTAAGACGATCGCAGAGGGAATGGTAAATTTAGAGTGGTTGTTAGATTGAATAATGTGCCATGGTCTGTTGCTTAACCTCGAAAATAGCAATTATTTCAAACGAAAATTAGAATTTTAAGGATATGAAGTGTCAGGATCTTGAGGTGGACCCGGAAGATGAAAATCAGATGCCGATTTAAAATTTCTACAGCCGAAGAACAGAAGTTAAATACGGTGAAGTTGCAAATCAATCAGTATGAAAAAGACGACCTGTGGCCTATTGAAACAGACAGACTACCCAATGTGAACTAAAGTACCATTCTTACGAATTGCAAGCCTTAGCTTTCGTCGCGATGATAACCGATTGTGCGTCATTACAAAGTTGTTCACCAAAAAAAATTTAATACCAAGAATTTCAATATGGAGGCTAAAATTTGCAGATTACGATTTTGTCATGAAATATCGGCCAGAAGTACAAATGAAGCATGTGGTAGTGCTAAGTCGGAATACAAACGGTACGGAAGAACTGATGCATTCGACCAGTTTACATGTTTATATGTACCTATTGTACGAGGATCTTAGGGAAATATTTATTACGTTTAAACGACCACCTCAGATGGCAAAATAACGTCAGATACACCTCGATTATTTGGCGGATATATTTGGCGAACTTAAATGCCAACTTATTTGTAAGACTTACTCAGGGCGCATAAATGAGTCATCCCTAGAATGATCAATTAGAGATTCGCCTAACTAAATCACGATTATATGGGGTATGCAAAGTTTAGAAGGTAATAAAGATGCTCCAGAAATTTTTTTAGCTTGGATCATTTCCTTATACTTGTAAGTTGTTCCAATGCTTTTGTGAAGACAATGATATAAAGCATGAGCGAAAGGCCAATTGAAAGAAGATATAACCGCACAATACTATCTATGTTGAGGGCTACTATATGCGAAAAAGACAACAAATGGGATTTCGAAATTATTCAATTGCAATGGGCATTAAACAATATACCAAATTCAACTGCTGGTAATTCGTTACAATATTTAGTTTTGATCTTTAACCCGATGAGTATATTGAAAACCAAATTATTACTCGCGCTGCAGTTAAAGAAACGTTCGATTGAAAACATCGAAAACAAAGAAACACGAGAGTGATATGGAACTATTACGAGGGACCGAGGGTAGATTTTTAATGAAAGTTATTTTTATGAAACGTTTTTAAAGTCGACAAAAATAGATGTTTTTGTCGCTAGCAGTGTTTAAAGCAAAAGTTTAACTGTCCTCCTCTGGTATTTTACAAAGGTGGCAAGCCTACTCTCAGCCCAATGGTAGTTTTCAAAGAGAACTTTCTTAAACTAACACATAATAAAACTTTCTGGGACCTACTCCAGGAACTAATTGAAGAGAAAATACGCTTGCACGAGGTAATTAACAAATCGAAGTAAGTTCAAGGAAAAAGAAAGGCACAAAAAACCTGACAAATGACGCTATCTTTGGAATGCAACAAAGGGATTAAAATAACCATGAGCTAAACTTAAGAGCTTCTTTATTTGCGGTTTACCTGGAAGAAACTGTTCGACCATTAGTTAAGCACATATAAGCACATAAAAACACATATACTCCAGGATCTTCCTGAAGGGCTTGAGTGCTAACAAATTCTTAAAACTTGCATATCAAATTGACATTGACATTCTCATGTAAAATTTAACGAAGACCAATATGAGGTCAATAGAATATAAGCGGGCATACACAAGGTATTGTACATTCTGTATACCAGAGATTTGCCAAATATAGATTTGCCATCTAAAAAAGAGAGTGACGAAATTGGAGAGTGACAGCTTGGAGCAATTAAGAAAAAATAATTCCCTAGACATAATTGGGTTACCAGACTCATTTATGGATGACAAAATCAACAGAACCGATAATTTGGTAAAATTATTTAATCAAGGCCTTAATTTAAATATTGAGGAAAGTGATATACGGGCTGTGTTTAAAGTTAATAATGGGCGGATTAAAAAAGCCATTATTACATTCAACGTTCAACATGTATATAAATGAAAGCCTTACGATATTTAGAAACCAACTCTTCGCCGAAGTCAGGAAGCTGCAAAAAACCAACATACTAAAATATGCATGGATACGTAACGGTAAAATATTGGTGAGGAAAACTGAAGGTTGCCCATCTATTTTGATCAAGTCACCATCTGACCTAGGTGGTTTATAAATACATTTTCATTTTTATTCCATTTATTTAAATTATTTTTTTGTCAACGTTAACTCATCGAGCTGATGATGATTTGATCAATAATAATGTTACTCCGAGTGCATTGTTTTCCAACCTTTATCTTATTCATTTTAATATTCGAAGTATGCGCGAGCTAATTTTAATTCGATCTTGGCTAATTTAGCAACTTACCCAATTGTCCCTGATGTTGTTTTTCTGACTGAAATCTGGATTAATGAAAATGAGGCATCGCTTTACAAAATTTCGAATTACGATCTTTTTGTTAGTAGCGATAATAATATTCGTACAGGAGGTGCTGCCGTATTTGTTAAGAAAACCATTACAGTAGTAAGCTTAAACTGTAATAAATTATCTACTGCTTGTATCGATTTGAAACTGGTTTTAAATGGAAATATCTCAATAAGCTGCTTGTTTATTTACAGATAGCACTCTTCTTCAATCAATTCGTACCACTGTTAGACAAACATCGTAATACTAAAAATCTAATAGTCATTATATTATCATCGAGTTCATCGATTGATAATTATCTGTTAACTTTATAATCATATGGCCTTTCCTCTCTAATTAATGTGCCAACTCGGGTGACGAGTACTACTGCAACATGTATAGATCATGCATTCTTTAGGTTTCAGTCTAAAATGATTTCTGTAGAAGGTGATTTAGTTGACCTAAATATAACTGATCACTATCCTAAAATTCTTGCGTTATCGATTAAGTCTCAGCCAAAATTTACCTCTCATAGCTCACGTCAGTTTTATGCTTCCGTTCAGTTTGATGATTTTAACAAATATTTACAAATTCAAAATTAGGAAAGTGTTCATTCAGCTAATTGTGTTAATGTTTCAGTGGAAAATTTTTTACGAATCTATAGAGAAGGCCTTAAAATTTGCGAGACAGTGTAAACCTTTTGAGCAACGTAAAGTTCCTTGGTTGACATTTAATCTATTATCTTTAATTAAATTAAAAAATAAATTGTTCATAAAATTTAAAAAACATTCTTCGAACAAGCATCTAATCTATTATGCAGTTAGTAGAAAAGTGGCAGTTAGTGAATTCGTTAATTCAAGAAAGTTCTGTTAATAAGAAGAAAATCTCCTCAATATATGATAGTGTAGGAGTTTTAACTATGGATTTGTTTAGTATTTGCAATTCATTTAACAGACATTCCATTTCTACTGGTAATTCTTCATCAGCACTTGGCTCCTCTGCAACAATTAGTCATATTTTTAACAACACATTTTATTTTGAGGATATCACACCAGAAGAAGTTTTGTACATAATCTCTAAACTTAATAATAAGAAATCAGGGGGTTTCGACGGAATAAATTCATTTATGTTAAAAAAAACATTCTAAATATCGTGTATGTACTTTCATAAATTTTTAACCGCAGCGTGTTATCTGGTGTCTTTCCTGATATCTTTAAACGTGCTAAGGTTATTCCTTTGCATAAGAAAGATGACAGGTTATATATGACTAATTACCGTCCCATCTCGCAGCTGTCCATATTTTCAAAAGTTTTTGAAAAGCTAATCAAAAATCGTCTGGTATCCTATCTCGATAATCCAAATTTTATTAGTAATTCTCAGTATGGGTTTTGAGCAGGTCGTAGTACTGAGGGTGCTTTATTGGAAGTTTTCTCGAATATCTACGACTCATTAAATGAAAATAAGGTCGTTGGTGTATTGTTTCTTGATTTATCAAAAGCATTTGATATGGTTAATCATTTGCTTCTAATAAAAAAGCTATGGTGTATTGGACTCAGGGGGTTTATGTATGAGTGGTTACAATCCTATCTTTTAAATAGACACCAGCAAGTAGTAATTGAGGGCTTCTCCAGTGAACTAGATGAAATTCGATCCGGTGTTTCTCAGGGTTCCGTGTTGGGTCCTATACTTTTTTTAATTTATACAAATTCATTTTTTGATTTAAATATTTTTGCAAAAGTTGTGGCCTTTGCTGATGATTTGGCTTTGATTTACCGTGCAGACAACATCGACCTCCTAGAACAACAAATGAATAGTGATTTAGTAAAATCCCACGTGTGATTTATAGACCATCAAATGATTTTAAGTGAAAAATCCCGTGGTATGTTATTCAGTGTAGGTCATAGAGGCTTTATGGAGTTAAATGTTTTTTATCATACAGAGGAGTGCTCTGTGCTAGTTGATTCCCCAGGCTGTTTTAAAATACAATCCGTTGACGATTTTAAATATTTGGGTCTAACGATTAACGCAAATTTGAATTTTAAACCACACATCAAGAAAGTGAAAAATTATTTGAACATGACTCTTAGGAAATTGTATTTGTTAAGGTCAGTCTGTCCAGTAGATGTTGTACATAAAGTTTATCATGGTTTATTCAGCTCGAAGTTAGAGTATGGACTTGTCATTTATGGTGGAACTTACATCACTAACTTAAGCACACTAATTGTTGCGCAGAAATTTGCGATGAGCATTATTTATAAGAGGAAACGTACAGAACATAGGTGCACTCTTATAATTTACGGAATTTAATATTGCCCATTCCATTTACGCGAAAAGAATATGTTAAACAATTTCACTTGACATGTGCTCCAACCTTTTTTAAAAGATTACCTCAATTTCTTCAAAATGAAAAATCCCAAAAGCGTTTCGGAATTTTGTTAAAGGAGTGGCTCTTCTTAAGAGATGATGTGGAAAAATATTTTTTCCGGGTTTGCAAATAAAAGCATCAGTCAAAGTAGCATGAATCTTGTTTTTAAAGAGTTAAACAACATAAGGAGTCTTTATTTATTTTTATTGTATAGCCTTAGTGCATTTATTTTGGTTTATTTGAATTAACTTTTTTATTATATTTAATGTTCATTCGATTATAGTTCGTTCCTCTTCAAAAAAAATTTTTTATTTAAAATTTTAATAATGATGGCAATTCACTTGAGGCTTGAATGTCTTTGAATTGTCTACCTATATTCAACATATCATTGTTTAAATATTTTTATATTATTTATTTACTTATAATTTTTGTAATTAATTTTAAGCAATTTTGTACTTTGCAAAATTTTGCAATTTTGTTTAAAAAAAAAAAAAAAAAAAAAGAAGATTCATTCACAGCAACATTTGCAGATGTTACAGCTATCCTGGAAACTGAAAAAAACTATATCAAAAGCAAATCAAGAGACAAAGAAATGGCGCCTTAGCCGAAATGGCGAACAATTTGTTTCACGTAGGTACTCTTTGAAAACCAGAAATTTAACTGAAGTAAAACTTGAGTGCAAGCTTATTTCAGAGGCACCTAAATGATGACTTGGATGGCTGTCAATTTTTGACAGGTATTTATGTTGTTATATTTATTTTACTTGGATGGCTGTCAATTTTTGACAGGTATTTATGTTGTTATATTATGTTGTTATATTTATTATAAATTGAAATTTATGCAACAGGTTATTGTTATTCAAAAAAGAGTTAAAACGCACAGCAAGCAGTTTTTTCGATAACTTAGCAATCAATGATATAGGGTTGATATGGGGTCTATAATTTGATGGTTGCAATATCAGAAAATATTGGTTTAATTTTTTAATTAAGTTTTAAATTAAAATCATTTCAAGTTCGTCAAATAATTTGTTTTTATCATAACCGAGAGCGATAAATGGCAGTAATATGATTCTAATTACCAAAATTTAACAAATAAATTACAGACTAAGCTATACTTAGTAAAATATTCGATAAATTTAATTACAAATTAGTTTTAATTTTTCCAGGAATAATTTATATAAAAAAATTTATATTTAAACAATGAAATAAGAGGAATATGTGGTTTCCCATTATTAGCGAAAACGTTCGTTTAGTCTGTCTACATAATAAACCATTTATCTTAATTCATTGTGTTAATTATTAATTAATAATTAAAATTAAATTTAATATGTTTATATACACATACATAAACATTGTGAAAAGCATTAAAATTATACGTATTTGTGTTTTTTTTAATGAAAATCTCATAAAATTATTATTTTTCTTAAGAACGACGAGATTAAAGCATTTGGGAGATTTTGTTAGATATTTTCTTGTCTGCTATATCTTCGTATCTGATGACGGTGTACGTGAAAGAGTAGGAGCTTTTGTAAGATTAGTGTCATTACGATAAAGTGAGAAAATTTTATAACTATTTTAAATATTACTATGCGCAATGATTATATTATAAATATAGTGAGATTTTATATGTGGCGTCATTTAGGCGACATTAACATCATAATTATATTTGTTTTGAGGTTAGGTATTCCATATTTTAAATTTAACATTCTTTGGTATAGTTAAAAAATTTACAAAACACATTTAAAATTCATATATTCTATATAGTAAATAATCTATGTTACCACATAATTGTGGTAAACAAATACATAAAAAGATTTATGTATTAATTTAAAATAATTGAATTTTTATGTGGTACGACGGTTATATAACCTCACTAAATCGTGCAACATAATGTGAAAATCTTGCAACAATGTTATACACGATTGGAAAGAAATTATTTACTATTTATAGACTTTTTTTTTTTCTAATTTTATGGCTTTAAGGGTTTATTAAAACTATTGCAATAAATTAGTTTTATTGTTTACAGGAGTTGGAAAGAGGGAGGCCATTATAAAAACATAAAACTTTTATTTGTTTGGTTAAATTGTCGAATTTATAACCCTCACAATTTTAGTATCGTAGGGAGCGCAATTAAAAATGAAAAATAAAATAATTAGGGAGGCCAAAACAATTTTCAAATCTAGTTCTAAAATTAAAAATAGCCTGTTTTATAATATATAATAATAACGTGAGCGAGACGACTAATTAAATTTTGCCACATTCTCCCGAAAATTTAATGATTGATTGGATTAGGTTTACTAATAGAATATGGCTATAAATAATTTAGCCCAGTTAGATCGCTCGTCCCTTTTATTTTATTTATACGATTGAAAATAAATCTCGACCAGACCAAATTATTGGCGCCGTCAATACTTAAAACCCTTTTTGAATGTATCCCAATTCGAGGGAAATTTTTTTTATGTTTTTATAGAATCGGAAAATGTGTCAACAAGCAACATTGATAAATTTATTTTATGTTTTTTTTATTTTACTTCAAAGGCATTTAAATTTTCTGGTTTTTTTGTTGTTCTGGCTTTTAAATTATTTCTAAAAAAAAAAATACATAATCATAAAAAAAAGAATGTTGTTCGTTCGTTTTGTATTTTCGCCGCACTAGGAAACTAGGAAAAAGGGTGTTTAGCAGTATGGTAAAAAATGGTTTCGTAATGTAAAAAAAAAACTTTGAAGTTTTGTGTGCTTTATGAATATTATAGATGTAGTTTTTCAATGCTTTCCATCAACGTGGATAATTATTATTTTCCCTTTTATCAATTTTTTGTTGTTATGTATTGCATTTTAATGGTTTCCAGACAGACTAGACAGGTATGTTCATGCAGGATAAAAATTGTTATGTGGGGACGGTTTTTTAGTTTTTCTTATTTATGTAACATTTTTTTTTAGAATTTAAAAAATATTAATTAGTTTTTACCATGCACATATTTGTATCGTTGCCAATACAGTTCATTCACATCGTTGCATACTTAGTATTGCATACTTATCAGGTGAGTTGACTTTATTTTCCAAAAATATTAACTGAAAGGTGTTATTTTCTTGATGGCCTTTTTGATTTTGAGAGCACTATAATGGTACTGAAGACCAACCAGGTCACGGAGTTGTAAATTCCGCTAAGCTCATCATAGAAAAATTTACTGTTTAGCGGTTTTTATAACTGTTTAGCGGTTTTAATCCACTACTCCAGATTATGGAGTTTTTATAACTCCATAATCTGGACTAGTGGAAGTTCTGTAACTTGGTAAAGTATAGGATATGTGTAAATAGAGACTAATGCGATAAATATATTAGTATAGAGTCAGCTTTACAAATAATAGTTCCTAACCAAGAGTAGCCTGCCTAAAAAGGAGACACATCTTAATTTTTGAAACACAAGTGGAATTGTTTGATATGCTACCAAATATGCTACCAGCTGTTCTGCCAGCTCTGACTTATCCTTGTATTGCGGATCTCTGCAAGGTTGGACCCAATTTTTCTCATCTACTCATGGGCCTTATATGTATTCGACATTAAATAATAAAGATCCGGAACTCTTAAAAAACCGGAAAATTGTAATAAAGAAAAACGGTTCTCTACGCCCTCTCTTCTTAAAGTTAGGGAAGTGGATTTATGCAACGACAATGCAGGTCCCTCCACAACAACATTCAATGATAGGAGGAAAGTTTCGAAAGCCTTAAAAAGGATTGAGTAAATCCCGGTGGATAAAAGGAGGGATAAACATGTAGCTTCACTTTCGTGGGCTACTAAGAATATCGGACCGATGCCAAGAAGTTCATCAGAGTGCTCTCTGTTCAAAAGACAAAAGTCATATGATGAATCTTCAAAGGTCGCTAAAAGATCTAAATTGCAGGAAACTGCACTTAGATCTTTTAGTTGGAAGTTTTGGCATGAAGCAAGGCTTGAAGTAATTTCGTTGGAGGATAAGAAGGCCGAGAGCTTGTGCGTGGATCCCGGTGGAACCAAATAATCCAAAGAGTATATTTTTTACAGATCCGCAATCCAGATTTGCCAACTTCCAACTGGAGGATAGCCAGGGTAGAGGAAGCTAAAGAGGACAACAGGTCGGCTATTATCATCATCAACACTAAGTCGTTGGCGGTGCTAGCCAAGGTAGGTGGTGTGGTTAGCTATAGTTTAAGCACATCCACGTTGAAGGTTTTTAAAAAGAAAGAGGCTGCTAAGTCAGGGGCACCAGAACCAGATGACGGTACTTCCGCAATGCACGGAACCTCGTCTGAAGACAGTTGTCCAATTGATGCACAGGCCTATCCTGGAAAGACAGTAGTAACGACTACTTTTGGCACTGAGTTATCCTATCAATGGAGGCTCTTTGGGGACTAGTTATGGACTCTGATTCAACTACAAAATCTAGTTCCACTGTGGTGGAGGTTATACTTAAGCAGTAAGTTGTTTAAATTTATTCTAATCAACCGTCATCACTGTAAGGCAGCGTCAGCAGTCTTCTGCTCCAAATACTAAAATATGACATTGATGTCTTGGTTCAAGAACCGTGGAGGATCGGGTTCTTGAGCACAGAGCCCCTAATTACAAATTAACGTTTATATAACAAGAAGGTAGGATTCGATCATGCCTTCTTGTAAAACGCAAACTAAATATCTGCTTGCAAATTACAGCGATGCAGATGCAGTAGCAGCTAGCATCGAGGTCAGCAAAGAAAACCTATGGCTTGTACCAGCGTCCTTACCGCATGACGTAGTAAACCTCCCTCTTGCAAATGTGCGCGGTCTATAGTAATGGATGCTTAGGTATGGAAGGTTTTTAAGGATTGATTTTAAGTAACTCTCTCCCAGCATTGGTTGCTAAATCTCTTGAATCAATACAGGAGTTGGATGCCATGGTAGACCGGATGTCCGATGCTTTTAATGCAGCTATTTCAAGCTCATGTCCTCTTAGTATACCAAAGGATTCCCAAAAGCAATTCCTGAAGACTCTTTTGTGATAAAATACACGAATTCTCTGAAGCAGCTAGACTAAGTAAGAAACTAACCACTTGTACGCCCATTCTGTGTTATCTTTAACGACCGCATGGCTTATGAACAACAACGGGTAAGGAATCCTTAGATCTGTTTTGATTATCCTCCTTTTTTGCACAGAGGCTAATAATGCTATTAACCCTATACCGACCTTCTCTATTCTTGCCGATATCCAAAAAACAAACCACTGACTTAACTATTCCTGAGGTGATTTTCAATTTTTATACCTATAAGGCGGAAAAACGGTCTCATTGCAATCTTAAAGACCTTTAGGATTGGCAATGATTGGCCCGTTAGTTTATCTTCTGATTTCTTGAAAATTTTAGAAAGACAAAAGGATGCTTACCTCAAAGGCTCAATCGAGCCTGTAAAGCTGTCAAAGTCTCAGCATGCTTATTGTAAGGAGAAATCGGTGGAAACTGCTCTTCATTCCCTCTTATGTCATATTGAGAAGTCATTCGAATATAAAGAATTCCCTTGTGCAACCACACAGGCACTTTCAAATTTGGGGGTAAATGTGGCACTTGGAAGCTGGATTTTTCAAATTCTCAAGAGCAAGGTTATAATGACGGATCTATGTGTATCATCCATCCGTAAATGTGTAAGTGGGGTACCACCCACGCGTTAAAGTGGTTAAAGCGGATGATATTGCTATTGGCGCTTTCGGCAAATATCATTTGTACACTTAGAGATTTTATGCAGAATGCTCTTGGTGTCCTATAACTAGATGAACCTAAAGTTGTGGTCTTAGTGTTAACCCACTTAAGACTGAACTGGTTCTTTTTTCCAAGAAGCATAAACCTCCTCGTTTTGACCCTCCAGCTCTTAATGGAGTTGTTTTGAATATCGAAGATAAAATGAAATTTTTGGGTCTTATTCTGGACAGCGAACTTAGCTGGAAGCCAAATATTCTGGAAAGAGTAAACAAAACTACGATAGCACTCTACTCCTGTAAAAATTCCATTGGAAAAGGCATCCCATTGGAAAAGCATTGGGGGCTTAAGAACTCTGTAGTTAGACCAATCCTAATGTATACGGAGTTACGGTTTGGTGGCCGGCCTTAATATAGGGACAAACCAAAAATCGTTGATGGAAGTGTAAAGAAATGCGGCGGATTAGTGGTGCACTTAAGAATTCTCCTACTCAAGCACTGGAGATTCTCTTTCATCTCATCCCTCTTGATATCCTGGCCCAGCAAGTAACTGCGAGTACTTAAATCAATTTATCTGCAGTTCTGTAACGAATATCATCCCTCGAAGCTAAATTTGTAACTGATATTCCTTCCAGAGAGGACTGGGCGAGGGGAGCAGTTTTAAAATCAGGTTTTATGAACTTCTTTCCAGATGGCCCGAAAATTGATGCAATTAAAACAGCAATTAAAGTTCTACAATCGGGTTTTATCACATCGAAAGTAGCCCGGAGCTGTTTTTCAGAGGCAGAGTTCCTATTTTGAACTTAAAAAAGTCTAACCAGTTAATATCTATACGGCGTAATATTAGCACAGTTGTGGGTGTCACAGTAGATTTGGTGTTTTTCTCATGATTACTATCATAGCATGAAGAAAAGAAGGAAACAACACTTTATTTGCTATGCACCTGTCCTAGTCTGGCTCAAAACAGACTCAAGTTTTAGAAAACTCGCCCTCGGTGTGATTTGACGGACCTCAGTAAATTGGGTGTTAGGGATATCTACTGCTTCGTTATAAGCTCAAATTGGTTCCGGTAAGGTAGTGCGGAGAAGCATTGCCACATAAACCTAAACTAACGTAATGGGTTAAATCGAAAGTCTTTTAAACAAGTTTATTATGTGCATGGCTAAAAAAAGAGTTATTCCTATTTCTGCGGGTGAATCATACAGAATGATTTAGTTATCTAATTGCTGGTGAAATCAAAACTACTTTATATTCTAATATCTATTTTATATTTTGTACTTTTACTATATCAACTGTACTTTAGTCAAATTGATTATACACCACTGCAAAATTGAAAAAATAATACTTAAACTACAAGTAAAATAATTTTTAAGCTCTACTAATTATCACTTTACGCGCGCACTTAAGATAAAATATTTCTTGCTAAATATTAAAAGCTTGTTTATTTTGTTGCTGGACTTAACGCTATTTTCTTTGCATAAACCTTTTAAGGATTTTATTGTGTTTATTTTTTTTTTGTTGCTTTGTACGTAAATCGAAAATTCTTATTTATAAGATGCAAAAACAACAAAAATATTTGAAAAAGCTTTCTATATACTTAATTTACTATACACAATGAAGTGACCCTATATTTTGCCTGTACTATATAGAATTTGACTGTATGTATGAGTTATTTTTTTGTTATGTTAGAAGATTCTTGAAAAAAATAAACGATTTTCTTTAATTTTAATGATGATGTGTGCTTTAAGGAGACAAAAGCATATCAAAGAAAATTTAAAGGCATAAGAGTATACCGATTTGTTTTGTTATTGTTTGTATATAATGTAAGCATTTCGATATGAAAATGTTTTTCTTGAGAAATGCTAAAAGGAAAAATATATATGTATATGATAAAACATAGTGCCTGGAAGTAAAATTAAATGATTTATTTACGGGTTACTCGTATTTAGTATAATATTTCTAAATCGAATCGCCGCCACCACATCTATCGCACGTTTCTAAAAATTCCAACTGCTCTCGCAAGCTTAAACGCAACAATTTAAATTATACAATTTATAGATGAAACGCTAAAAATTAAGCTAACGAAACAAAAAAAAAAAAAAAAACTCAAAAATAAAAAAGCTTAAAAATTTTGCAAGCAATAAAATTTTGTTTACACTTGAAAAGGTTTCCAATTTTTATTTTATTTTATTTAACTTGTTAATTAGTTTTAATGGCTTTTAATTTAATTATTTGAAAACTTTTTCAGGCATGGTCCAACTATTATAATATAACTAAGTTTATCAGGTTTCAAACAATGAAAATCAACCAAATTTTATTTAATTAATTAGTGTTCAAAAATGTTAAAAATATGAATACGCTATAAAATACACGCGGGCGTCGTTAAATGCAATATACATTTATTTATTTATATGACGATGAATAGAGCTTCCATCGTAAGTTAAGTGTTTTGTATATTCACAATATTTAGTTAAAGTATATTGTGAAAAATCGATATTTTCTAAACGAAGCAGGAATAATATCGATTAACCTGAATAACGTTTCAGCAATCAAATCATTATATTATCATATTTTGTATATTATCGTATATTATGTGCCTGTGAATGGAGTGTTTCACATGCTAAGTTAAAATTAAAATAAATTTAAAATGAACTATTTGATTGTGGAAGAAAACTCAAGAATCAGGAATAAATTTAGAGTTCTTTAAGGAATAAATTTAGAGCGGAAATTATATCTTTTTTGCAGACTCTAGCAATGTGACCTTTCATTACTTGTTAGTCAAGTCTGAACTGAAAATCATTACTTCATGTACATATTGTATCATATTGACTAAGAAATATATAGACATTGCACATCAGAAAAATGAAAATACGACAGCAAAATTCATTTACAGTAGAACTTCTCAACTCAACACATTTCAACCATTCTTTTAAATTGTAGGGTTAAATAAAGGATATGCGAATTTCACTGCTGGAACAGCTCATAGAACATGACTGAGTCAGCGTACCTACTTTTTCGTCAAATACTTGATCTCAACAGCGAAATCGGTAATTGCTGCTTTCATTAGATGACTCAGTGATAACGTGAGATGACGCACATTGAAGCGATTCAATATCTGAACAAAGCCGAAAATATAACCTCTTTACGAGTTTATTGGTTCGTCTTTTGTGTTTAATTTTTCAGCTGGAGTATGCGCACGCACCAATTACTTATTTTCACTGGTTTATTTTTCTGATGATACAGTCTAACAACGAATGAGATTTTTAGAGAACAAACAGTGCTCCAAAATGATCATAAGAAACCAAACTGTTTATTACAAAATCAATGAAAATTCTTTATGAAGTGGATAAACCAACGGTTGGAACCGCGAAATAGATGGTGTTGAGCCAACTGAAATGGCTTTAGCACTAATTTAAAAAAAAGCCAGAGGAATATATAAAACATGATCCAGACTCGGAGAATAAACAGGTAGGCAAATCTGTAATATACCCACTTAGCTCCCAGAGTAGTCCCTGCCATAATCAAAATAATAGAAAGAAGATTATTTTTGTCACTTGGACCCGGAAATGGAAACAAATCGGAAAAAGTATTGAGTCTTGACAAAAGGAAAAAATTTCTGAAAAACATTCTGAAAAAATCTGTTTTTGGAACTGTAAATGCAATCATTCAGGTAATAGAATTTTAAAAGCGTGAACTGCCACATGCTAACGTTTTAACCATGATGTACGATGTTAAAGGTTCATAAAAGAACGAAGAAAGAGAACATTTGCCAATAAGATAAAAATTTAGACCTTCTAACTGTTGTCGCATTGACAACAGTTGGGTGGCCCTTTACAAGCCATACTTTTGTTTAAAATATATTTGCCATTTCAACGTTAAATTATGAGCCACACCAATTATGAGTTATACCATAAAACAATTTTCAGTTCATTTGCAGGAAAACCAGAACTTTGCTTTCGTGTAGAAAATATACTGCTTACAGTAAAACGTGTCACTTCAACAGATACAAAACTAGCTGCTTTGTTTAAACTCAATTAAAATTTTGTATCAAGGGTTCTTAAAAATTGAATCTTACATTTTTGTTTTAACGTGAGTTGGAATGATTGCAGGTATTTGCCATAAAACGGTTAATTCAATTGATTTGTAATATTTAATCAATTTTTTAAAATCTAATTTATATTAATTTTAAAGTTTTGTGTCAAATAAAGTGAATATAAATTGAAATTTCGGCGACTAGATGACGTAATTGTGATAAAACGGTTAATTCAATTGATTTGTAATGTTTAATTTTTAAAAATCAAATTTGTATTAATTTTAAAGTTTTGTATGAAATAAAGTGCATATAAATTGGATTTTCGACGATTACATGTCGTATTTCAATAAAACGGTTAATTTAATTAATAAACCTGGCCAATTCTATGATTACTACCGTTTGTTAAGTGTAAAAAGGTTGAAGGAATAGGACCGGCGTTAACCAGAACACTTGACAAGCGCTTGGTCCTCCAGACTAATCAATCAAACAAGTTGGCATGATTGTAGTTAGCGGAGTGAAAAAGAAAAAAACGGCAAACAAAACTCTGGAAGATGCTAAATCTTATATATTTGTGCGTTTTTCTATTCACTGGACCCTTTATTGCTTTGGAATTACAAGAAAGAACTCGTTGAGTGTAGTTGTAGTTGCATTAAACAAATTTTGAATTCAACTTCGTTCAACTATATTACAGATGATACCACCCATTGATATAATCACGCTACCCCCGAGTATTTTTAGCAGTTTTCTTTATATGCAATATCTATTTATGGTTCGTTTATGATTTTATGATAACTTATTAAATCCGACTAAAATTTTCATAGTTGTTCGAGATTCTTATTTTTTTTTTAATTCAAATTAAATCATAATTTAATTATTTGCTTTACTATTATTGACTGCTAATCTTGAACATCATATTGTTAAATTGGCTACTTCAAAATTCTAATGAAATATAATAAAATAAAAAATAATCATTAATGATATACGACGATACATATAACAACGATAATGTTGAAAATTTTAAAGCAACAAAAAAAAAAAAATTATTGAACAAAAACTGCAATACATATAGACGTGCTTAACTGTCGCTTTATAATTTTTCATTTCTTCACATTACCTTCATATTCTGCATCAGAATAAAAAAAAAAAGCTTTTAAAACTCCATTATTTAAAAAAGTAAAAATCTAATTGCACATTTATATAATAAGACTATGTTTATATTATGTTTGTGTTGTAACAGCATCCTTTTACAAAACATAAAGCTTTCAAACACAAAATAAATTTGTATATTTAGCATTTAACGACAGCAGCGCGCGCGGCATCCATTTTTGTAAGTATACATACGTGTATTTTAAGTGTAAATGTTAATGTAAATTTCATGTGTATTTTTCATTATGTTACATGTTTCACTAATTAAAATTATGATATATTTGGTTATGTTTCGTTTGTGACAATAATAATTAATATACCCAAAAAATAAAAAATAAAAATAAAAAACAAAACAGTAAACAAATTTAGTATATATACATATAGGATATATATATATATATATATATATATATATATATATATATATATATATATATATATATATATATATATATATATATATATATATATATATATATATATATATATATATATAAATATATACATTTATATATTATACATAATTAAATGAAAACATCAAACAAAAATGAAAAACAAAATGAAAACCAAAATGGAAAAGAAACAGAAAAATTAATTAATTAATTTCGGCCTCGGTTTTTTTAATTTCGCACGACGAAACACGATCGCATATACAAAGAAAACCGAGACACACAAATCATAATAATATACAAACTTGGTTATACAATAATATATGTAATATGTATAAGAAAGTAAGAGATAGAAAACTAACAAAACAAAAATTAAAATAAAAAAATTAAATTTTACCTTAAACATCTGTCAAATCCGATTCCGGACATAGAAAGCAATGTAAATAATTTGATTTTTTGTGTTAGATGTTGTGGACATTTTCATTAATTTTCATCAAAAACAAAAATCATAATAATTTTTTTTATTATTAATGTTTTCGTGAATAAGGACAATATTATAGGAATGATATAAAGAAAGAAAGAGAGAAAAAAAATATTTTTGATAAATTATATAATAATTAATTGATGTGTGTATATATGAATTATATATAATTAAAAATATGAGTAATAATTAAAATTAAAATAGTATTGTAAATAAAATCATAAATTATTGTTGCTGGGAATAATTAATATAATTTTTTATGTTTTTAGTTGTATATTTTTAATTATAATTTTTTTTATTTTTTTGATGGGATGATGTTAAGAGTTCTGATATTTTAGTTGTTCGTTCTTTGTTGTTTTGTTGTTGTTTTATGGAAAATTTTCTTTTTTTTTTTGTTGTGTTAGTTCATCATAATTATTTTTATTATTTTTAATAGAAAAAGTTTAATTAAATTTTCTAATTTATAATGTTAAAGAAGAGACAGAAAAAACGATGATGGATGCAAAATCTTTTTATTTCCTTTGTTTTGACAAATTAAAGGGATTAATGTCTTTAAGTTCTTCGGAAAAATGTTTTTGCTATGCCATTTTAGTGTAACAAATTTAGGTTAACTGGAAACTTTTAAAATTGTCATCAATTAATTATGATTGAAAGTTTTCAATCGTCAAATTAAATAAATTAGAGTCCGAAAAATTATGAGTGTCTTACTATCGCCAGTGTATTTTGCAAAATCGAAAAATTACTACGGATGTTGCGGTTTAATCATAATAATATCATCCTTAAAAATAGCATCCTTAAAAAGCACATTTGTTAAAAATATCAACCAAAATAAAGCGACGATGACATTTACTGAGTCCTCTTCAAATATAAGAAAAATACTTTACTAAAATGTATCTGCTTAGAACTAACCTTAAAAGTTTCTTGATACCAGACGTGAAGTAATAATTTATTATTCCGCTCTTACCTCGCTAAAAATTAACTATACAACTTGCTCTTGACAGGTATTTCATTACTACCAACAGAGTTTTTTTGTGTGTGTTTCGCAAATGGTCAGCCATTCGAAATCAAATGATTTGTGCAATGCATTATATTGTGCTGTTTTTAGTGCAAACCTCCCACAAAAATGAAAAGGTTGTAACTGCTCGTAAAACTGATGCGTCCGAAGAGCTTGCTGTAAATATTCTGGAGTAAACCGTAAACCCTTTTTATAGTCATGGACAGTGAGTTTATCTACTTCATATTTATCTCCGTCAGTAAAACGCCGATGCTTAAGAATTAAATAATTCTAAAATTCAGAAACGACCAGCTCATGAGAAAATAGTTATAGATTTATTCTAGTAATAGAATGAGTTTTTCTGATCGAGCTGGTCTCACTTCGGACAGTCCCAGATTAAAAGATGACCAAAACAGTTAGCTGCAATCAATTTGTGATATTGCTGTTTTCGGTTTAGCGGCAGGATGGCTTTTCTTCGTATGTTCCGATTATTCCACAGCGGAATGGATGAGGAACAATTTCGACAGGCTAAGGTCAAAATGAGGTCTAAGCAAAACTTTGGTGGAAGGGGTAGATTTTCCTCGGCCATACATAGTTAGAGTTTTTTTTCCACAAAGCCTTAGCTTGTCTAGCGAGAAAATTCTCGCTACCATGGCCGCGCAGAACAATGGTCTTACAGCAAATCCATGAAAGATACTGCAACGGACGACAACTGGCGCACTCGCCCATTGGGTCATGGCCATACGCAATTATTGCATAAAAACACTGCGCCAATCCAAGAAGAACGTGGCATACCGCTTCGGTCATATCAGACTCGTCCTCAAGAGCGGTATCCCCTTCACTAACCAAACCACTGGAGTTAGCTCCAGCAAGAGAACCACTTTACCAGCCTCAGAAGGAGGTGCAAACGACGAGGGGCAGCTGAGAGCAGCAGCGCTATACAACATTTAACCAGTGACCTTATCCAGGAACCTTGGGTTAGTGAAGGAAAACTCAGTGGCCTCCACCTTAAGTAATGTAAGTTGATTTACGATCGCAAGGAAAAACCTCCCCGAACAGCAATATTTGTTTCACCCAGTAATAACGATCTTCCAATTTCAGAGTTCATCACTAAGGATTGGGTTGCAGTAATTATAGAAGTACCGACTGACAGGGAAGTATAGGAGACAGTGTGTGCCTCTGCGCACTTTTCTGGCAATTCGGTAAGTGTTCCACCTGTAGTTGTACAATATTTGGTGGATTACGTGCTGTTTTTAGTGTTAATATTTCAAAAAAAGGAAAAGGTTGAAGGTTAAAGTTGAAATGCAAGCAACAACTTGAAATAAAAGCAATGAACTTGTATCTGATCGTAATACTGATGCGTCTGAAGAGCTTGCTGAAAGTATTGTCCAATTCATATTTATCTCCGTCGATAACACGCCGATGCTTTAGAATTTAATAATTCTAAAATTCCGACGAATAAAATATTTGAATTGGTCTGAGCACAATCAAAAATGAAGTGCAATTTTCAGCATTGAAAAATAAGGAAATCTGTTTAGAAAAGTACACAAAAATAAGAGTAAGAGTAAGAGATTGCAGAGTAAACTGCAATCAATTTGTGATATTGCTCTTTTCGGTTCATGATCTAAGGTTCATGATCGTCGCTAGTATAATATTGTTTAAAGTGTTAAATGTCCAAACTCGGTTATAAAATTTCCCTATAGATTTCTATAACATCTTAGTACAAAATACCATTACTCGACCACGACTGGCTACTGGCCGAGTGATATCTTTGCTGAGCCGAGAGTTATCAGGAATGATAACTCTGGATAACACAGTTTTATCGCTCTACTCTAGCTAGCATAACAAAGACAGTAAGTGGTGTACTAATCACGAATTTAAGACCTGATTTTTACTAATTCACCTGTGACATAAACGAATCATTGACACCATTTGTTATTAACGATATTTATCAGAAAACTATCGAAATAATTCTGCAAAGTTAAATTAACATAAAAAGTCACCTAAATCGAAGGAATTACTACAAATATAGAGAAAACATGTAACGAAAATGCATCTTTAGTTTAATCGCATCAACTTGGAAAAAGAATTTAATAGCAGCAACGTTGTTGTAAATGTAGACAAATATCCACCAGGCTCTAAAATCGTCCGACGTAGATGGCTGTAAATATACAAAACCATAACTCGGAATGACATTTCATGTTATAGAAATATAACGTCAATTCCACCAATTCCAAAGGTAATTGAATTAACGCCATTTATTCAAGACCGCCTTGAATTTGATATCACTATGTCAAAAAATTAACTACAACCAACCTTACGGATATCACTAGCAGCACGATTAAAGTAATTAAAAAACACAAGCACATGTAATATTCTAAAAGCTTTTGATTCAATCAGCTAGTGCAAAATACTGAAACGCTGTAGTGCGGCCATTTTGTGACATAGTTTAATTCATACCTGAGTAATCGCTTTCAATTTATCGAAAAGGGAATCTTCACAAAAAGTATGAATATTATTTCAGCCACCTTCGATGAACCTCGAGATTTCCACATTGGCCCATGGAGTTTTCTAATTTCCTAAACCAGCTCAATCTGAACATAAGTGTAAAACAATATTTTTCCATCAGAGTATTAATCCTGTCACTCAACACTACTAAATAAATGGTACCATTCTACAAAAGGCCACTACCACTTGAGGAGTGAGTAAAACAAATTTTTAAATTTTGTGTTACTTAATGATGTTTAAAAAGTTAGTTTTGATATTCCAATACAATTAAATTTAATATTTTAAAACGTATATATTCAATATATACAATAATCTAAAGTTTCCGTGTCAAAAATAGTCCTTATATTTGGCATCAAATTTAATTATAGTTACATTTTCCGCCTCAATAGTTTCCTCGCCACATTACGCATTTGTTCACCAAATTTGTTAAAAAAGAAAATTTTCCACAAACCAACTTCTTGTATATATAAATATATATATATATAATATTTTACGAGTATATAAGCATGATTATTATACGTATATATGTTTTATATGATATAAATATATATATATATTTAATATTTAAAAATAAACACAGTTTAAATTATATATTAATGTTTATATATAGATAAACTAACAATATAGTTTTGTTGTTTTATTCATATTTAATATATTGGATATTATATTATTTAAATATACACTAAAGATCCAACAACAATATAGTAGTGAAGCATTGTGCAAAAATATTGATATATAAGGATTATATGTTTATATATTTTATTTAATTAATTATATATTATATTATTTAAAGAAAATTATAAGTTTTAAATTTTTAAATAAATAAATAAACAAATGCGGTGCTCAAATAGTTTTACTACTTTTTTGATAAAAAAAAAAAAATTTAGTTATAAATTTAATTATTATATATTAATAGAATAAACAATTTTTTATTGGTTATGTAAAAAAAAAAATAGTAGTTTTTGTAATTTAATTACGTATTCTGGTTATGCAATTGTTTTTAAAGTTTACTAAAGTAATTTAAAATTATTTTACTTATCTAACATTAATATATGTATATATATATATATATATATATATATATATATATATATATATATATATATATATATATATATATATATATATATATATATATATATATATATATATATATATATATATATATATATATATATATATATATATATATATATATATATATATATATATATATATATATATATATATATATATATATATATATTTATTTATTTATATACATGTCGAAGATATTTTCTTTAATTTATTTTAAATTGGATTTATCTAACGTAAATTGAAATGGATAATACTCGTAAAACATTTCAAAATAATTTTAATTTATAAATAAGTTGTTGTTGTTAATTATACTAAAGAGAAACTACTGTGAAACTTTATATAAGCAGAAAATTTGTGATATATTAAAATATATTACCGGACTTTTACATTATCCGCAAAAACTTCTACTGTCAAATATGGCATCCCCACGACCTGGCCGATAAACTAAACATCATGACCTATTATATCTCACATTATAATTTTTACTGATTAAAAGATCATAGGATTTTCTTTTTTGATTCTTTAATATTGTTGCATAATAGAACATCATAAAATTTGGATAAATATAGTAAAAAAATTATAGATTGAAAATAAGATAATGCCGGTACCAGTCGAAACTGGATATTTTACAACTGGAATTGACGAAACAGGATAATTCAAAACTGGATATTTTAAAACGAGATAAGGTACAAAACGAGATATAATACAAAATTGGATATTTAAAAACTGGATATTTTAAAACGAGATATGATGAACTTTCCCAACAAATCATTTTAAAATCTCATTTTCATTTTACATATCGAATTTCATCAAAATCGGTTAAGAAATCACCGAGTTCCATCTTAATTGGCCATATTCCAGAACTTTCCCAAAACATCATTTTAAAATTCCATTTTTATCCTACGTATTGAGTTTCATCGAAATCGGTTAAGAACTCGCCGAGTTCCTTCCTAATTGGCCATATTCCAGAACTTTCCTAAAAAAATCATATTAAGTTTAAATCACAGGTCAAAATATCCTGTTTTGAAATATCCAGTGTTGTACCATATCTCGTTTTGAAATATCCAATTTTGAAATATCCAGTTTTGTAACTTATCTCGTTTTGTCAAATCCTATTTTGAAATATCCAGTTTTAAAATGTTCTGATCGGTTCCCAATGCGGATAGAGGTGAGGATATAGTATAATGAGACTTTTGGTACGAGAGTAATAATACCAGTTTTCCACAAGTTAGGGCAAGTCTTGATTCTTACTATGACATTAAAAATGGCAGTACCATGAGGTACGATGTTAACGCTACAAAGTTAAATTCATTATTGAGATCTAGAATTTCGTCACTCGAAGGGAACAAAAACTAGATGTTGTGTATTATTATGTGTCCCTGAGTCGTACGACTAGCATTCAGGCGATCAAAGAAGTGTTTCCTTTTACAGACGCGTATAAGGCGAGGGGTTCTTTTCCGTAGTTTGCAGTAGGATAGGCATTAACCCACTATTGCACATTTTACGCCTATCTAGGGTCAGAAAAACCAGCAATGTGCAAAACAATAATATCGTCTGAGATTTTGTCAATAACTACCTATTTCATTTGAGCAACACACACCAGTCATATTGTTTTCTATCAGGACTTCGGACGATAGTTCAATTTGTTCGACACAATCTATAATTATGGGGATGTATCAAGGAAGTAGTGTTGGGTGGCAGAAAAGACATTTGCACATTTGGATGTTCTATGATCACAGCACGTTTAGGAGTTCAAAATTTTTTTTTTCGAATCGTAGCAGGAGGCCTGTGTCTTAGGAGCCCATATAAACTTATATAGGGGCTCAACATTTATAGTTGCACTACTGAGAAAAACAGTTTTTACAGGCCATTACTGGCCCGTACCGTATTAGCAATTTTAATATCTATAGGGTCATGGCTACACAATTAGGCTATTTTTCGTTCGTTAAGTAATGAGAAAATTTAATCTAGTTTTTAACAAAATTTATATATGAAAATTTTAAATTTCTCAATTCAATTATTTAAATAAAATTAGAGGCATCAAATCACTTAGTTAAGTGTAAACTAGTAGCGTTCATTGGATAGGTAAGAAACATATGAAAATACATAAATAATTCCTTGGAATAATTAAAATAACTAAACAAGTATTTTTTCTCTGGAATTCAGGAAATAACGTTTTTGACACATGTAGCTTTTAAAACCTTGGTTTAAACAATCACAACAACAACTGATAAATAAATCAAATTATTAATCAATTTATAAATATTATTTGATTATATATGTATCTAATTCATGCAAATTTGTTTATGAGATTCAGTAATGAAATAGAAAAAAAAAATTAAATTTCGTGTGAGCTTTTGTTCATGTCACCTATAATACATAATATATATATATATATATATATATATATATATATATATATATATATATATATATATATATATATATATATATATATATAAATATATATATATATATATATATATATATATATATATATATATATATATATATATATACTTTTATTATGCTAATATACTTTTATAAATATAGACGAGATAATACATACTATTTTTGGTGCAATATTACTTTGCTACTAATTATAATTTTTTTAATTAATTTTTTATATATTTTTAGCATTTTATTTAAAAAAAATAAAACATATTATTATTTTGGTGCCGTGAGACATTTTATTTTTATACTCATATCAGACATAGTTTATCACAGATACGACAAACATTTATATTTATATATCTATTATATATATAATTTCAATATACCTTACAGGACGACATTCAGCAAAAATAAAATTTAAGAATAAAATTATAAAAATAGTAAAATAAATAAAAAGCTTTCGGCGCTTTATTGATTTTATTGGCAAAAAGTAGCGTATTGAAATTTATTAAAATTAAATAAAAATTATTACAAATCTTGTATATGATTAACAATTTTTTTTTGAACAGTTTAATTATTAACTTTGTAATTTCTTAAATTTTTTTAATTTCATTTTATTTCCGGTTTAGTAAAATAAAATAATTTAGTATATGATATCATAAATAAATGATTAAATTTACAGTGTACATAAATTATAGAGTAGGAACTGATGAAATAAATATACAACGGGAAATGTAATATGTCATCTGAATACAAACTGACGACGTAATTTGTAATTTGTTGATTTTTAATATTTTGTTAGGCCTAAAATTGTAGCGAAGCGACCATTATATAAGAGATCCGTAGGAAAGTAAAATCAGAAGGAGGCAAAGGTGAAAGCTATCCGCAAACGCGGTTGCAAATCTAGAGAGTAAAATATAAAAGCCACATAGCCTTTTTCCAAGCTATGGGAAACAAAAGTGATAAAAATGCATGAAACTGCACTAAAGTTCCTTAACCGACGAACACTGGGCTGGGCATACTACAGGGATTGGGAAAGAGCTACGGCCTCACGTTGATTCATTGTTTTAAGTGGTTTGAGTACAGGAACCTCAAAGAAGCAATATTTGCTATAAGGGCATGGGTACTAATAACAAGACTAAGTTGTGATGACACGCTTGCGCTTATGATGCACAACTTGCAGGAAAACAAAAATCGAAACAAAATTGAAGATTACCTCTTACATCAACTGGCAAAAAGCCAGTAAAGAAGAAGGCAGGACGATTCAAGAATACGTATGGGTCAAGTGTAAATAATCAACATATTTTAGCTGCTAATTTAAGCCAAACAACGGATTGCAGCTTTCCGATCAAAACTGGGGGCCTTGGATGATTCCATTTTAAGGCACAGTAGTTGTAGCCGCAGACTTTTTTCGACAAATTTTTCGAATGGGGAATGCCTCACCTAGATATTACAGGCAGACATAATATATTGCAGATGGTCGTTAGAACCAGATTATCCTAAATGTCACCCAAACAACCACATTTCGACATCTTGGATACACAGAGACCATCACAGAGATAGTGTAGGGTCACATATCCAACAGTGTAAAGTTTTGAAGGACTCCTTTGGTAGTGACCATTAGTAGGTCCATCACTTTTGAATTCAAATGTAGACCATAGCAAGGTTCTTGTATTAAACCAGGAAGCTCGGAAAAGATAAATATGAGTCGGTTTACGAATGACAAATTAAAAGGAGTGAAACAACCAGTAGAGGTTAATAGACAAGTTTTGATATCCTCTATCACGGAGCTCATCGGTTCGGCCTTGGAGGCATCTAAGTCATGGGAAAACCCACAACTGCGAAACTGCATCGGTCAATCTACTGAAAAACTTGAAATTGACAGAGGCCTTTGAGGATTAGAATACAAAATTGCTAAAACACCTAAAAATACAGTAAGACCTCTTTTTCTGTCAACTAAAACCGAATTCCTTTTCGAACAAGACGAAGAGCTCCGAATAATCACTGAAGAAGAACTGCAGGTTATAGATAGATCGGTTATAGATAGATCGGCACAGGGATAAATCCTAGGACCTCATTTCTAAAATGATTTCTCCGATATCCTGAGAAATGACAGGTCTGAGAATAGTAACTTCAGATAAAATAAGCTTGATTGGATATGCGGACAATGTTGCAGTGCTTATGGCTACCAGTGACACTAAACAACACAAGTTGAACCAAGTAACAATAGTTCTCAATAAAGAAGGACCCAAACTATTGCAATATGGGTTAGGATTAATGCCTACAAAAATCTAGACATATTTATAGACTCCAAGATGAGGCTAATGGCAAATTTTGGTGGCCCAAAATCGACTAATCACCATCTGATATCTGCAGTGCAATTTGTCGTTTTGGCAGAGATATGGGCTGATTCACTGCAAAAGAAAACATACCGGAAACGCCTCTGGCCTCTAGAAAATTTCTGGTTCAAATGTTATAATTTCAACATCAGCTCTTACTCTATAAAATATATACTTCCAAAAAATAAATTAAAATCGTGTAATTTAAGAAGATCCAGTATTCTATTTTTATTTAATTCCATATCCATTAAGTTTGCTACTGTCTCGTTGCTTTAAGCGCTCATCATATAATAAAATAGTAATAGTCGTAATAATCATAATATATAAAAACCCACATATATACATAAATTTATATGCAAATTTATGTGGTTAGTAAAAAAAAAATCGACTTCATAATTTTGTCTTTGCAATGACAAATTTTTCTTTGCGGTTTAGTAAACTAATCAATCTACTAATTTAATATATCCTAAAGCCATTTGTCGATATATTTTGGAAATTTTAATAAATAGTATTAAAAAAATATATATATTATTTTAATTGGATTTCGAAAAAAAAAAACAACAACAACAAAAAAGGTTTGAAAATAAAAAATATTTGTTGTATCCTAATTTAAGATGACGACAAGGTCATAAGGATCTTATCCTTCTTTGTTAGATATTTCTAATTAAATTTATATTATGAATTTATAGGTTTTTTAAGCTATATTTAAATAGTTAGATTAGATATTTTTATATATATTTTTAATGTTACTCTGGAATTTTTTTATAGTTTATATCGAGTGGATTGGTATAATACGTTGCCAAATCGTTTTTACTATAAACGAAAATTTCGCGAATTGTGTTACTAATTTTAAGTTTTATTTTATTTGATTTTCACTCCAGTTGTACAGAGTTTAAAGAAAAACTTGCTTTCATTTTAGTTCATCCAACTTTAAACTTTATAAGTCCAAGACCTCATAAAACTATTAAAATAACATATAGGTCAAAACAATGACAAAAAAAAAATGTAATTTAATTACTCGATCTTGATAACACTGTACGATAAAAATCGTAATATTATAATTAAAACATCAACCGATGACGGACATACATATCGGATATACCTAGATTCGAATACAATGGTAAAAGTGTTTGCTTTTATCAGATTCAAAATAATGTCATTTTTCTATACAGTACAGATGATTTTCGAAATAATCATTTGAATTTATCACGAATTCTAATAAACTTTGAAAAACACAAAAATACTCGTAAAAATTAATTGTGATATCCGATAACCGTAAAAAATTAAATTAAGTCGATATTTTAGTGGAAATAGAAAATCATTATTTTTTAACAGTGGTATAATCGATCACGCGCTTTATATGACATGAATATTTACCAATCCACTAGATATCTACAATTTCGCGCGTTAAATATTTTGTTAGTAGTTAGTATAGTAGTAAAACCTATTTGATATAAAAACAGTTTATTGTCCTAATATTTTATTTAATTAATAAATATAATAAAATTAAATAAACTCGAAAAGATTCGTTATTCAAAAATATGACTTAAGGGATGATTTAAGTGAATGAAATAAATTAAAATAAATTCAAAGCAATTTAAAAAAAAAAAATGTATTTACCTCTAAAAATTGGCTAACTGTGTTGTCAACAACCATCAAAGGTTTCGAAATCAAGTGGATGACACCATTTTTCACTGGAATATTTGCCTTAACAATTTCAGCAATTACAGCGCCATTTGTGTGTACACCATCGCCGACGATCGTATCGGATCGTACAAATGCTATTCGTAGAAAAAATTATAAATATTTTTATCCGATCAAATTCATGTTTTAGTAAACTCACTTTTAACATTTTTCCCATTTTCACTTTGTTGGAAAAATGAGATGGTGACACGTAAATTTTCTTCAAATGTAAGCGTTGGATATGGCTGATCAACTTGAACCGACGATGTGAATAATACATTTCCAGGTATAATATGGCCATCGATAACTTTGCTATCGATTAAATCGGTGCGTAATTGTTGCTATACATATAAACGTGTATAAATTATAGTTATGCACAAATTTAAGTTTCAGCGCAAATTAAACTTACCTTAAAACCTTCTTCGACCGGTAAAAAGAATGTACACAATTGTGTATCTTGATAGAGTTTTTCTTTTTTATTTATGATCACACGATGTCTAAATGTTCGTACACGATGCGTATCAATATCTAAGCTTTCCGAATGCGTGATAAATTGGAATGCATCTAAATTACTATTATCTAAGCTAGATGTGGGTGATGGTACAAGTGGGACTAATATTTCTTCAATTATATGAAGTATCTAAAAATTAATAAAAAAAATGTTTTAATTGAAATATTTTGTAAGTCACCAAGTTAACTGTACATACCTGTTTATTTCCTTTGGATGTTGTAAATTGTTGATTCGATTTCGATTTTACAATTTTCGCATTATTTACATAAATTTCGCTACCCTGATTATTTATATACAATGGTGGATTACCATCTAAATCGGAGAGAACGGATGATGGTAAATTTTCCAGTGTAAAAGCCGATGTGACTGTAAATAAAAAATATAAATAAATTTATTATTAGCTTGTGCAATTTTTATGCTACATTACGTTACGTGAGTACTAAACCATATCACGCAATTAATTTTAGTAATGTGATCGTGTAACAAGCATATATTTCTATATTATTAAAATATATGTATGTATGTATATAATTTAGCATATTAAAGAGATCATGTTTGATAAAAGAATAAAATCTTCGTTTAGGAAAATGTGGTGGAATTATGACACGCGAATGCTTTTTTAATTTATTAATAATATTTAATTAGTACATTAAAAAAATTATGCAAAAACTTATCTGTTCTAACATGACATATTAAAGCGAATTAAAATAGTTTTATGTTGTAAGTAGTAGTACTAATATTTTTGTATGGTTAGCAAAAGGCGAAAGAACCACTCCTATTGAGCTGTAAATTTCTATGAAATAAAGAAACACCAAATTTTCAGTTTATTCCATATTTTCGAATTACAGTTGAAGGGTCCTATACTTATGGTCGATTTATTGCAATTATGCAATTTTACCATATTTTGTGTTTCTTTACTGACGATTTGTCATAAAACACAACGTCAACATAAAATTCAATTGATTTGTAATGTTTAATCAATGTTTTTGTAATCAAATTTATAATAATTTTAAAGTTTTGTGTCAAATAAAATGTATATAAATTAGATTTTCGTCCGATTACATGATGTATTGGGCATAAAACGGTTAATAAAATTAATTTTGAATGTTTAATCAATTTTTTAAAAATCTAATTTGAATTAATTTTAAAGTTTTGAGTCAAATAAAATGTATATAAATTATATTTTCTGAGATTACATGACGTATTAGTCATAAAACGGTTAATTCAATTGATTTGTAATGTTAAGTCAATTTTGTTAAAGTTTAATTTATATTAATTTTAATGTTTTTTGTCAAATAAAGTGTACATAAATTAGATTTTCGGCGATTATATGACGTATTTATCATAATTAATCAATTTGATTAATCAACGGTTAATTCCATTGATTTGTAATGTTTAATCAATTTTGTTCAAGTCTAATTTATATTATAATTTTTATAACTTTATATTTTTAATGATATAATAAATTCATTAATTGTAAATTTCAGGCAAAAACTGATACCATTTATTACTGCATACGGCTTGCAGAACTTATAACTATTATTACATTATGGTTAATTATTTATAATTTTCAGGTGAAAATTAATTTAATTTATTACAGTCGGCTGCTTGAGAAATTAGCCTTTTAATAGATTTTGTGTTTAAGGAATTTCTTTTGCAGGTTAAAGTTGGCACACTGGAGTTGCTGATAAGAGATGACAAAATACAGAAAATAGAATACAGAGTAGTTGAATAAAATTGATATTGGCTACCGGGAAACCGGAACAATTATGTCTTTACTGACATACCTTTACTTTCCCTAAACCACAAAAAATAGAATTGTGACGTAATGATCATGAGGTGTCTGAAACCGGGTCGTTTCTATCTTGCATGAAAATATATTTATAAAAATATAAAAATATAAAATAACTCCTCCTACCCTACCGTTTATTAAATGTAAAGGCTGTGGGAATAGGACCGGCATTAACCAGAACACTTGCCAAGAGCGTTGTCTCACACTCTCATCAATCAATCAATGGCCCAAATCGGTATAAGTCGTTTATCATCCTCTTCTGTTTCTTCTCCATTACATTTAGTTCTACAGAAGGAACAAAACTTCTCTTATAATTTAGAAGGGTGTACAACATTTTCGAAAATAGACCTGAACCGAGCTTACCACCAGATACCGGTAGCTGCAGAAGATGTATATAAAACAGCCATAACTGTCCCGTTTGAACTGTTTGTGTTTGTACGAATGGCTTATGGTTTACGTAATGTGGCTAAAACTTTCTAACGGTTCATGGATGAATTAACTAACATATTAGATTTTGCTTTTATTTAGGTGTAATTGCTAAAAAACGGTGGATTCGATCGCATTCAATTGTTTAATTATTTTTATAAAATTCGATTTGTAGTGTTTTTGGTTTTAAAGTAAATATGAACAGGATTTAAATGCAAGTACATTGTGTAATTGCTGAAAAACGGTGGATTCGATCGAATTCAATTGTTTAAATTTTTAAATAAAATTCGATTTGTAGTGTTTTTGGTTTTAAAGTAAATATGAACAGGATTTAAATGCAAGTACATTGTGTAATTGCTGAAAAACGGTGGATTTGATCGAATTCAATTGTTTAAATTTTTTTATAAAATTCGATTTGTAGTGTTTTTGGTTTTAAAGTAAATATAAACAGGATTTTAATGAAAGTACTTTGTGAAATTGCTGAAAAACGGTGGATTCAATCGAATTCAATTGTTTAATTATTTTTATAAAATTCGATTTGTAGTGTTTTTGGTTTTAAAGTAAATATGAACAGGATTTAAATGCAAGTACATTGTGTAATTGCTGAAAAACGGTGGATTCGATCGAATTCAATTGTTTAAATTTTTAAATAAAATTCGATTTGTAGTGTTTTTGGTTTTAAAGTAAATATGAACAGGATTTAAATGCAAGTACATTGTGTAATTGCTGAAAAACGGTGGATTTGATCGAATTCAATTGTTTAAATTTTTTTATAAAATTCGATTTGTAGTGTTTTTGGTTTTAAAGTAAATATAAACAGGATTTTAATGAAAGTACTTTGTGAAATTGCTGAAAAACGGTGGATTCAATCGAATTCAATTGTTTAATTTTTTTTATAAAATTCGATTTGTAGCGTTTTTGGTTTTAAAGTAAATATAAATAGGATTTTAATGCAAGTACATTGTGTAATTGCTGAAAAACGTTGGATTCGATCGAATTCAATTGTTTAAATTTTTTTATAAAATTCGATTTGTAGTGTTTTTGGTTTTAAAGTAAATATACATAGGATTTTAATGCAAGTACATTGTGTAATTGCTGAAAAACGGTGGATTCGATCGAATTCAATTGTTTAAATTTTTAAATAAAATTCGATTTGTAGTGTTTTTGGTTTTAAAGTAAATATGAACAGGATTTAAATGCAAGTACATTGTGTAATTGCTGAAAAACGGTGGATTCGATCGAATTCAATCGTTTAAATTTTTTTATAAAATTCGATTTGTAGTGTTTTTGGTTTTAAAGTAAATATAAACAGGATTTTAATGAAAGTACTTTGTGAAATTGCTAAAAAACGGTGTATTCGATCGAATTCAATTGTTTAAATTTTTTTATAAAATTCGATTTGTAGTGTTTTTGGTTTTAAAGTAAATATACATAGGATTTTAATGCAAGTACATTGTGTAATTGCTGAAAAACGGTGGATTCGATCGAATTCAATTGTTTAATTATTTTAATAAAATTCGTAGTGTTTTTGGTTTTAAAGTAAATATAAATAGGATTTTAATGCAAGTACTTTGTGTAATTGCTAAAAAACAGTGGATTCGATCGAATTCAATTGTTTAAATTTTTTAATAAAATTCGATTTGTAGTGTTTTTGGTTTTAAAGTTAATATAAATAGGATTTTAATGCAAGTACATTGTGTAATTGCTGAAAAACGGTGGATTCGATCGAATTCAATTGTTTAATTATTTTAATAAAGTTCTTTTGGTAGAATTTTTGGGCAGTGCAACAAATAAATTAGGAAAATGTAGTTTGTTGAAAGCTATCAACCCAAAGATGATGGATGCCGGCTTTTCCTACAAATTACATGTTTTAACGAAGATCTTAAGGGCCGTAAAATAATAAGTGTCGAATCAAGTATCGCTGCTGCATTTAATTTGCGTACAAATGCCGATGTTATTTAATTAATTTCGATATCATTATATTTTATATTTTTAAATTCTGTATATTCTTATGTTTCAGATTTGAATTTTTGTGTTTATATTGTTATATTATTGTATGTTATATTATTTTATATCTTTGTACTGTTATATTATGATTTATATTACCACTATAGTACGGTACTAAATTAACACCCAATTTTAAGCAAAAACGCAACGGAACGAATTTCAAGGGAAACTAATCCAATTTAGTACAGCATATGGATTGCAGAATTATAATTTTATAATATTATAATTAATTAAATTATAATTTCAGAATGAAATTAATTCTTTTTCTTACAGCCTATAGCTTAGAGCAATTAGTTCATTAATAGATTTTGATTTCAGGAAACCTCTGCAGATTACAGATGAATACTGGCACACTGGAGTTGCAGATAAGAGATGGCAGAATGCAGAGCAGTACAACAAAAATGTGATTGTCTTACACTAACAGTAGTTTGAATATTGGATACCGGGAAATCGGACCAATTAAGTCATAACTAACATACTTTTCCTTTCCCTAACCCACAAAAATTTACTAACTATTGGCCGCCAAGGTGTCTGTAACCGGGTCGATCTCAATAATTTAACTAGTATCCTTCCATATCCTTCCAAGTATATGTAAAAATACATGTAAGGGTGTACTGTGGGCCCGGCGCTTTCCGGGATATCCTGCTTAATGCTTGGCAGTACATTCAAAATCAATCAATCAATCAATATTAGATTTTGCTTTTATTTATCTTGACGATATTTTAGTGGGTAGTAGATCAGCATACGAAATACACTGACGAACTCTGCTTGAACGACTTTTGGATTACGGAATTAATATATTAAAGCATCTAAGTGTATTTTTGGAATATCTTCATTGAATTTTCTGAGTCACAACATCTCAAAAGATTCGTACAGCAAGTGCAACGATTCAAGTGCAACAATTTGCAGATATGATAAATTATTATTATCGGTTTATACCACATTTAGCTGAATTAATTGCTCCACTTCACTAAATGTATTGGGTAGAAAGAAGACAAATAGAATATTTTACTGGACGTCAGAATGGGAACGGCCAGGAATAATGTTAAGAACGCATTAATTAATTCAACACTTTTGGCATTCCCTAAAGAGAATGTTAATTATGGTATGCATCAGGTACAGCTATAAGTACAGAGTTAGCACATAGCAACGATGGTAAATGGGAACCACTGGGGTTCTATTAAACAAAACTCAATCCAGCTGAGCTTCTAGCAGTAAAACACTTTCGTTACTTTCTTGAGGGCCAAGAATTTGTAATTTTTACTGATTATAAGCCGTTAATTACAGCAATAGCATCAAAAACCGAAAAATCCTCGTCAAGTACGACACTAAGATTTTATAGCTCAATTTTCAACTGACATAAGATACGTTAAAGAATCAACAAATGTAGTAGCGGATACTTAATCGAGTTCTCCAGAAAATTATGCTATTTGTCTGATGAGATATATGACGTAGAAAAATTGATAGATCTTCAAAACTCAGATAAAGAACTTTTGGAATATATCACTTCCATTTCGTCTTTAGGTTGTAAGCGTAAGCTCAAATAAGTAACCATAGACAATATAAGTAGACCTATTTTGAGTGAAACTTCAATGAGTGTTAATCGGCCTTACATTTCACAAGAACTACGGACTATGTTTGAACTCATGCCATGACTTAGCTCATCCTGGAGTTAAAGCTAACAGAAAACTTGTTACTACCAAAGTGTTTTTGTCCTGCTATGAATGTCGATGTAGGTTTTTGGACTAAAACTTGGTCAAAAATCGAAAGATGTGCGACACATTAGCTCTGAATTTGAACTTTTTGGGATTCCCTCAGGTAGAAATAATAATTTTATATAGACTCAGTTGGTCCGCTAAAGTAGATCGTTTTACTAAATGGCCGGAAGCAATATCGGTATCAAATTGCGAACTTGTGTTTTTACGAGTGAACAAAATTAAAACCGGATTTAGCCAACCTTACGATGGTCTTTATCCAGTAGTCAGAAATTTCTGGAAGAACCACGTTATCACTGAAAATAGATCCTAAAAATAAAACAAATTATTTTAAAGCAAATCAAGAGGTGAGCAAAACACAAAAATGTAACAAAGATATGTTCGTGAGGTGCCCAAAGGCTAACGATGGTTCATTTTAATTATTTCCAAATATTTTGGTAGTATTATTAAGTAATCCGCAAAATTTATCCCGCGTTACTATGAAAAACCTCAAATTTATCAAACTATTGTTCACAGACATACATTCGAGTAGGTACATACAATATAAGACATTGACATTAAACATTTGTCTTATGATAATATTTTCATAACTACAAAGAGTATAGTACATCAAACACAGTTTTTTAAATCTTTATGGAGTGCATTACATAATTTAAGACTGCACACCTGGAGCTAATCCGACCGTTTATAAACTCGTTGATATTTTCTATTTTTCTAAGTATCTAAAAATAGTTTCACAGTTATAATAGTTTTTTTTTAAATTATACAAATAAACCTTGACACTTTATAATGCAATCGATATGTAACACATTATTCTTCTAATTTGTTTTAAACATCACTTATCTATCTCCTCAAATGAAAATTAAAACCACCCATTAGTAAATTAATATTCGAGTATATAGTACTAAATCTATCAACTCATTAATGACATGTAATTACTATCTTGTTTAGAAATTAATTATATAAATTGACGTAATTTTGTTTTTATATAGAAGAAACAAAGCCATAAGGTTAGGTGTTTAAGGTTGATTGGTTATAAATTAGAAAATTCGAAGCCAAATAAAAACTTATTTCTTGATGATGAATTGACAAGTCATATAACTATTTATTACCGCTGTAGAATAACAACAATCTAATTAGGGTGTATTCAATGATATTTATATTAGTCATAAGATAATGTAAACATAGTTGTCCTTAAGTAATCCTTAGTGGCTTAATATAACAAATATAATTACTTAATAAACTTACTTTAATATGTAATAGCAGGTAAAGGTAAAAATTCCAAAGTGTTTTGGAAAAATTTATGTCGAAGGTTTGTATTTATGTCACAGAATAACTAAAATTGAGTGAGTTCATAACACTATCACCACCCCAACATGAAAGCCCATAAAGACGCAAAGTATCCTCCAGGACTAAATAAACTAACTTAATATGGTTCAACGGGAAAAAGAGACGTAAAACTTACATCTTCTTATATATACTAATAATAGCTTCGATTTCAACCCTTAAATGTGGGTCTTCCAATTTATATTGGTGTCAATAAAAATTCCCAAGTATTTGTATTTCGTTTACAAAAGCAGCCATATGACTTCCAGAACCGTTGACAATAAACATAGACAAACAAACATGAAGACGTCTGCAAAATCAGTAAGAGAACCAGCAAAAGGAACTTCAAAAATTATATTAGCATAAACCGTAGAAATAAGAGAAGTCACAACAATGACCCTTGAGGACTCCAGCCGTAATCGACAGTTTCCCACTAAGTTAGTAATTAACATGCACTACCTTGTGCCTAGGTCTGACCAGAAAGGTAAGAAAAGCCAGCTGTGGATTGTTCCTTAAAAATCACAGTAATAAAGCTTCCCTAAAAGAGTTGCATGGTCTACACTATCAAAGTACTTTACTCATATCGATAAACAGTGCAAGGAAATTAAATGCTGCAATAATTTGTTCAAGAAAGTATAAAAGTGATTGGCCGAAAAATGTTGTTTACAGAAAATTGGACATTGTACAGAATTTGCATCCCCTACACACCCAAAACAGCTTTTGATTTATGATGGTCATTCTCTGGATTCGATACGATCTCGCCAACATTTATGTAAGAGCGATTCGTGCAGTTGCGACTATAGTTAATTCGGACAACCTTAAAGACTCTATAAGATCGGTTTTAAAAAATGGTCAGATATACCTAAGTTTAAAACTTTGTGTGTGCCGACCGCCCAGGCCAGACCTCGTGGCCTACTACTGATATCGTAACAACCAGTAGTTGTTTAAAAAATATATCAGAGAGAACTCTTGACTTTTGTGGAAGAGAATGGCTTGGATGTGAAGATCTGTCAAGGATAAGATAGCGCATCCGTCATGAAAAAAACATACTTTGATTTCAAGGGGCATATAAGAAATATTAGTCTGAGTGATGATTACGTTCATTGTCCATCACAAATCTCAAATCTCAAATCTTCTTATTTTTTCGTATGATGTTGAATACTGCCGTTCCGATTCTCTTTATATACATATCGAGATTTTAAAAACATAGATGTGCCAAATCTACTAGAGAAATATTATAGCTTACCTTGGAGATATTGATGATACACAATCACAGTGTAAAAGTCAAATATCGATGAAAATTTTTTCAAAATTCAAAGACAAAGATGAAAACGGCAAATAATTTTCACAAGATGGCACTAGTGGTGAAATCAACAAGAAAACGAATCAATATCAAAATAAAGTCGAAAAATTTACATCGACGAGCAGTGGTGCGACAGCAAAGTTAAATAAATCGAACGAAGACTCGTCTGAAAAGGAAACATATTTCCGGAAACTTGTTACGCGACAAGTAGTAGGATTCGAGTTACAAAAATTCGACGGCAACGTGATGCAATAACCCACGTTTATTACAGAATATAATCGTTCAACACGAGAATGTGAGTTTACACCATCCGAAAACATGCAACGTCTGCGGAAATGCTTATCTGGTCCAGCACGGATCAGTGTCGAGATGCTACTATATTCTAGCGATGTTCACGAACTTTTGTAAAAACTTTGCAGTAATAAAAATGAATTTCGGTTGTGAATAATGAAGTTGCTAGATTATTTGCGAGTCCACTGCGCTAACTTTATGAGCCAAAAGGGAATCACGTCACCAGCAGTATGTGAAAACAGTTCAGACGTACATTGATAAGGGCTATCCCGAAAAAGTTTTGCCAGCAAATTTGATAACAAGAGACAACACATTGTTCTTGCCACATTTTCCAGTGGTCAATCCTAACAAGCCCAGTAATATCAGACTAGTATTCGACGCCGCAGCGAAATCGAATGGAATGTGCCTTAACAATTATTTGTTAACCGGACCGGATTTGGTTCTATCTCTTCTCGGTGTACTTTATCGGTTTAGAGAAGAAAGAATCGGAGTTTGTGCCGTCATCGAGGAAATGTTTCCTCAAGTATGCATAAGAGAAAATGACAGTTGGTCGCAGTGTTTTCTCTGGCGAGACTTAAATTCGAAGCGCAAGCCCGATATTTTAAAAATGAATGCGATGATTTTCGGCGCCACTAGCTCACCATTTACGGCGCAATTCGTAAAAAATTACAATGCAAACCAATACTCATATAAGTTTCCTAAAGCAGAAAAGTCGATTATTTATCAACATTACGTCGACGATTTTAACGAACCATTTAAAACCGAAGAAAATGCTATCCAGATTTTCAAAGAAATACTCGATATTCAGAAGAAAGCTGGTTTCAATCTGAGAGATTTCACTTCGAATTCAACAACAGTAATAAATAGTCTCCCGGAACGTTTTAAACTAAAAACTGAAATATTAGATTTTATGGCACAAGAATCACATCGTGTACTTGGTGTACGTTGAAATTTAAATAGAGACTGCTTTGTATTTCATTATGATTTTTATCAAATACCGAAGGACATCGTAGACGGAACAAAAATTCCAACGAAGCGAGAAGTACTGAAAATAGCGATGTCTGTATTTGACCCAATTGGATTCTTATCGCCAGTCACCATTACGTCTCGCATAATTCTGCAACACTTATGGAAATCTGGTATAGGTTGGGACGACGAAATTCCTGACGGAATCGCGAAGCAATGGATCCAGTGGTTGGGCATCCTGGCACAAATTCATAAACTCGCCATTCCGAGATGTTTCTCTTTGAATCGAGTTAATAGTAAATCGATTCAATTGCACATTTTTTGTGACGCTAGTGAATTTGCCTATGGCGCAGTCGCATATTTGAGAATTAAGTCAACCGATGTTGAAATCTCGTATAAAGCAACACGCCAAATTTTGACGAGGTTGAAAAAGAATTAGAATGGTTTACCGGGCCGCAGTTTCTGTCCGAAGGCGAATGGCATAAGAAGAAACCACGAAATGAAAACGACATAGAGGTTGAGGCTGCTGATGACAACGTTTAACATGAAATTATTGCTACAAGAGCAGTAGTCAATACGAATAATATGTCTGGAAAACACCAAATGGATCCTACATCAATTCCAAAGATCACAAAAGATCTGCCTGATTTTTCGTCTTACTCTTCATATCAGAGGCTTCTGAGGGTCACTGATTTGTGTCGTCAGTTTATCCTGAAAACAGTTTAAATACGTCATCCAATTATACTTAATGGCAAGCATCGATTCGTAAAACTAATGATTTTGAATTATCACGAAAAAAACGATACATCAAGGACGAGAAACGGTTCTAAATAACATAATGCAGTATTTTTACTTTCCAAAGATGCACGCTTTCGTAAAACGTTATATCAACGAGTGTCAAAACTGTACTGTCCGTCGAAGTTTACCGAAGCCCCAATTGATGGGAAACATACCAGAAATACGATTGACTCCAAAATTACCAGTGTTCACGTTCATTGGTATGGATTTTTTTGGATCGATGGTCGTAAAGATTGGTCGCCAGCAGAAAAAAAGGTGGGGAGCAATCTTCACTTGCATGGTGTCACGCGCTGTACGACAACGCAAGCTTTTGCGACAACGGAACCAACTTCCGCGGAGCATCCGATGAGTTGCCAAAAGCGTTATTAGAATTAGACAAAGCAACCCTTCAATGATACACTGCTACGGGAGGTACATCATTTTCTTTCATTCCAGCTTCAAGTCCGCATTTTGTTGGATGTTGGAAACATTTAATAAGAATCATAAAGACTTGTCTGTCAGCTGTTCTTATGGAGAAAGTACCGAAAGAAGAGATTTATAGTAATTTTAAAGTTTTGTGTCAAATAGAGTATATAAATTAGATTTTCAATTTAATCAATTTAATTAATTTGTAATGTCTTGGTGGCACACTGGCGTTGCTGATAAGAGATGACTGAATGCAAAACAGTTCAGTAAAATTGTGATTGTCTTATGCTAACAGTAGCTTGAATATTGGCTACCGGGAAACCGGACCAATTCTGTCATTACCGACATTACTTTCTTTTTCCTACCCTATTAACATTTACTTATTATTGGCCGCCAAGATGTCTGTAACACCGGGTCGATCTCAATAATTTAACTAACATCCTGCCTGATCCAAGTATATGTAAAAACGGGTGTACGGAGGACTTAACAACTCCGGGAGATCCTGCTTAATACTTGGCCGTACATTCTTAATCAATCAATCAATCAAACACTGGATAATATATTAAAAAAATGGAATTGTTATTATTCCCATCAATGGATTGTGAAGTTAACTGGTTTTTCGCGAGACCGTTTTTTTCGTTTTTACTAAGGCGTTGGGAACAGTTAGTCAAAACGACTGCACTAATTAAATCATCAATATGCTAATGAAACTACCGCAAGCTGACAGGCAGTTTCTTCATTGAAACAAATACAGCAAACCGAGATTTTGTTTAAAAATTGTTTAATTTAATTTTTAAAACGTTTTAATTTTTAAAAAGTAATTTGAATTTGGAAATGTTTTATTTGGTTTTGAAAAAGTTTATTTTATTTTAGAAAAAGTTGCCAATGAACTTTAAATGGTTTAATTTGAAATTAAAATCCTATAACTTTATTTAAAACAACAACACGTGCAACAAGTGCACAATACTTCCAAAATTCGTGTTACGGATTTGAACTCGTAAGAAGGTTTTACAGTCCTAGTAACTTAAGTTAAGCTTAAGCTAGGACGATTTTATGTAAAATATATAGAATTTAATACTATCCGCTTCCAGCGATACCATTAAACAAATAATACTCATTCCGATTGTCAAATACATATTATGGTATTTATCGATTGAAAATTAAACATGAAAACCAATTAACATAATCGCTCACCAAATAAAAATTAAATCTGTCATTTTCGATAAAAAAAACCTTTGTCACAAAATCCGTTTAGTATATAAATACACACACACACACCTTCAGACCCGCATCATTTGTCGACAACAATTTTTAACAAATTTTTCCTGTTTTCTATTTATATTTGCCTTTCTATCAAATAACCAAAAACCCGCAACTACATTATGAAAAATATTAACATTAATTTAAAACAAATGAAAATTAATTTTTATATACACTCAAACCTCACACCTAATATAAACGATAGTATATCCTAGTATGCATGAAAAAACTGATAAGTGCTGTGCGGCAGAAAATTAATTATCCTCGACTGAGTAAGGCGTGATGATGTTTATTTTATTCGTTTTTACTTACCCATGTGATACAAAACAAATGTACGATTATATTTATGATGCTGGAATGCTCGATTTGTTGGTGCAAATACAGTTAATGATCTGTGTCTTAAAGCGGTTGTAGCTACTTCGTCTCGTTCAATTAGAGAATAAAACTGTCAAAGAAAACAAAAAAAAATTTTTGAATTAGTTAAATTTTTGACCACCAGCAAATCGCGTTAAATTTATAACGCCATAATTATTTATAAATTACTTAATATAATTCAAATAAATTCAACCTCGATTTAAAATATCCATGGTCTAACTTTTTTTTTGGTATAAGCTTGAACAATTTTCCTTTTTTACGTTAGTATATATATATAATATTTATATAAGATCCTAATTAAATTAATTTATTTTTCGTTTATCTTTTTATGTCTAAGATACATTTCGAATTTTCTTTATTTTATTTTGTTTTTAATTAAAAATGATATATGTTAGTATTTTGTCATAAGACGAAACCTTTTTTTCTACTTGAATTTAATCTTCTTAAACGTGACAAATTCTTCTATTAATTTACTTTCTTGGGTTGTATGAGTATACAATACAGGGTGTCTTAAATATGAACACCAGATTCCTTGATCAATTTGACGTTGAGTTTAGTTCTACCAATTCACACTAGAAGACTATCCAGTCAAATTATATGCGTTTTAAAAGAGGCATCAACTTAAGTACCCTGTTTCGAAGAAATTTCTGTATCTCAAAAGCCAGTAAACACAAATGAAATTGCCTATCAAATTGTGACCAGTACTTTAATGTGGATCACATAAGTTGGATTCAGTAATAAATGAAAATATGTATTAAAGAAGTATGTATTTAAAATAAAGTTTTAATAACAGTCATTACTGATTCAAACTTTTATGAAAGCTACAGTAATATTGTTTTAACTAAAAGCTTTAATAGTGGTAGAGAAATTTTAAAGAGTAAACTATTGTATACTTGGTTGGAGGCCTCTTTTTAAATGCTTATAACTTGATATGATGGTCTTATTTGGCAACAAACTGCATATATATATATATATATATATATATATATATATATATATATATATATATATATATATATATATATATATATATATATATATATATATTTGTATTAAATTTTATACAACATAATATTCTATTATAATTTAATGCACCGTTAAAAATTGTTTAATACAATACTATTAAAAAATAATAATATTATATTTAATATTTGTGTTAAAAATGACTGCAGCGGTAAATCCATTATTTTCACTCAATTTTACTCTCATCAAAAGTTATCATCAGCAAAAAAATTATAATACACATCTCGATCGGTAAATTTTTATACTCTCGACTTATCCTGAATATTTTATTTCTATGATACCGTTAACTGCGGATCGATTTTAAAATCATATTCGATTGTTTTTTTTTTTTTTTTAGAATAAAGTAAAAAGATAATTAGTTTTGTGATAAAATTAAATTTTCGTTAATCGTTTTATTTTAATATTAATCATAATTATATGTTTTTAAATAATAACTAATGGCCGATTTAAATGAATCAGAATATGTATTTATTAAAAAAAACGTGGAAAAGACGTAATAAAATTTAAAGAAATATAGTGGCAGCGACTTTGGATACGAAGACTTCGTAATTCCTCCTAAGTTGCACGTTATTTGTAGGTTGTATAATTTTTAATATGTAAAAGTTTTAGTTTTTAATATAGTCATGTCATATGACAGTTTTCTAGTGATTTCATTGGCGTATTTACTTAAAAGGATTAGTATTAAAAATTTAATATTTTTTATATTAATGAATATATTTTGTTATTAGTCCTAACTAAACTCACTAACTTAAGTTTCTTACAAACATTAATATTTTAGCTGCAAATGAATTGGATATTTTTCTTAAGATAATGATATCAATTTTATTTAGATATACCTTTTTTGGTATGTAGGGTAAAAATTATAACCAAAAACATGGTATAAAATGAACGCAAGTACGAGTTTGGGGTGGTTCAGTTTGTAACAGATAGTTTGACATTTAAACGGGAAATAACATGGTGGTCATGGAACGGTATTCGATAGATGGATGCAGTCGGTTCAAATTAGGCATTACTAGTTGAAGACACATGGTAAGATAACCTTAAAATATGGATAATTTAAAAAAATAAAAATTTAGCTTTAAAAAAGATCAAAACGTGGTTTAGTATTAGCTTAGAAGTTAAATCGTATGCAAAGGTGGCGGATCGGAATAGATAAAAATAAAATAGAGAGCCGCTATTAAGAGAAAAGTATATTTGCAATCAAATTATATAAAATATACTAGTAATTTGGTTAATGGAGCGATAATTAAAGTTAAACTCGATAGTTTAGATGCAATTTTTACAGAGTATTCTAAAATGTATTCTGATTTGTTCAGATTGACCAGAACAATGAAAATTAATTGGCTGGTAATGATGAACAATTCGAGGAATTTGAAAATACATTTTTTGAAGTCAAAAATAAATTCGAGGTTACTGGTAATGAAAGCAGTACCGTAATTAAAAATGTTACAAAATTAGTAGACAAGCCAAAAATTAAGTCACCCGAAATCAAAATGCCTCCTTTCGACGGCAACTATTGTAGAAACTTAAAATGTTTACAAATAGATGAAATCAGTAACTGGTTGCCCTTCCAATTTAATAATATTTCAAGATGGTGTTTACCATCCAATATTTTATAAGCTGACCCAGAATTTAATATCCCAAAACCAGTAGACGTTTTAATAGGAAGTAAATGTTTCTGAGACATTCTTAAATCAGATAAATTGAATTTAGAAAATGGATTGCCTGCTTTCACAACCCTTTTTGGATGGGTAGTTGGTGGGAATGTGGGTGTCAGATATGACAATAAAAATTTCTTTATTGCTGTGTTTTATTCTTAATGCTGTGAGAACGAAATTACGGTTGGTAAGGAAAAGGAAGAATATGAAAAAATATTTGTAGACACGTAAAAGAGACGCTAGTGGTATTTATGTAGTCAAGTTGCCATTTACATATAATCCTAGTTTGTTGGGAGATTAACGCGAGATGACAAAAAGAAGATTCTTTAGTGTAGAACGAAAATTACAGAACCATTTGGAACTTAAAAATCAGTATATTAGTTTTATGCGTAAATATGAAGAGATGGGGCACATGTGAGTCAGTAATAATGAAGTGTTAGATAGTAGGATCGAGTATTGGTTCTTTATTTCAAGTAGCGGTTCTTCGTCCATCTAATAGTACAACTAAGTGTAGAGTTGTGTACAATGCATCAGCGAAGACTACCCTCCAGTTATCTTTAAACGATTTATTTATTGTCGGACCTGTCGTTCAAGAAGATCTTTTATCCATAGTCTTATAATTTAGAAAACATAAAATAGTTTTCTCTGCTGATGTGAAGAAGATGTATTGAATGATAAAAGTACATAGGTTTCAGAAAATTTATTGGCGAGATTCACCAAATGATGAGTTAAAGATATCAAACTTCAGACGGTCACTTATGGGACGGCTTCAGCGCCATACTTGGCCACTCGTAATACAACAGTTAGCTATTGATGAAGCTTCTAAATTTTCATCAGCGGTACGTATAGCGAAAACTGATTTTTACGTTATCTTTATTCAAAGAAAATATCTCTATGGAGCCCATATCAAAATTAACCCTCAAATCAAAATTAAACAAAGCTATCAAAAATCTGAAAATAGTTTTATTAAAACAACGTGTTGTGAAGGAGTTCATGACAGTTTTAATGGGCTCACAACGACAAAACCAACTAACTACTCATTGTGAGAAGTCACAAGTAAGTTGTAACGACATACAAGCAAATAGCTATGCAAATAAAGCAAATGCATTTGCTTAAAATCTAAAAATGTTTAATTTACTCCGAACGAGAAAATTGATAGCGAAAAATGTCTCCCTAAGTGAAACAAACCTAAATTTAAATAGCGCAAAGTAAATAAAGAATAACATAGATTTAAATAAGCAGAAAAATGCTCAAAGAGCTACCGTAAAAATGGATCAAATTAGTACGTACATTTTTAATGTTGTTATAAGGATGGATTACTTTCCTGTAATCTAGAAAGTTTCGTAAATCAAAATACACCAGAATATTTTTTTGGTTAAGAAAGCAAAACGGGACAGCCGAACAATTTTTCATATCTGAAATCAGAAACTACCGAGAACAAACAAAATACTGTTTTGAAGCAATTTTGCTACCGACGAGCTTTCACGCAATAATTAAAATTATCTGGTTCTTAAAAAAATATTTGATCAAATATTTGATAAACTGTGAATTATACGAAATCAATGCAGGATTACCACAAGGTAGTGTATTGGGCCTCATACTATATTTTATTTCGTAACATTAAATTTAACAAAAATTTAACTTTAAAATTAAAATTGAAATCTTAAAATTTTTAAAACCATTCAAACTTGCCTAATCGCATATTAGAACAAACATCTTAATGTAATACCATCTTAATAATTTACGTGGCAAACAAACAGATAATCGATTAAATATTTACCAATCTTTCATATTTCTGTTTATTTATGCAGCACCATCATCAATCGCGAAAAAAACATAATTCCATTATCAGTCAAATTAAAGTATCAATTTCGTGCTAAGAATAAATATTTAACCGAAAATTATATTTTTATTTTAAATTTTCACAATAATCGATTTTTTTTACAACAACGTATTTTGAGACCACCTCTCTTACTCCGCGCCGTTTATATTAAAATAAAACTCGTACACAAGTAGTTTTCCTGAGTTAATTAATCAATAATCAGTTTATGTCTCTGTTTCGTCGCACCGAAAAAAGTTTAATTGTTGAGTATATCCAACAACAACAATATTTGTATTGGGAAAAAAATTCTATAATTTCCCCGTTACTAATTTACTTTGTCCCAGCTACTATCTTTTTGACTTTAATATTGGTTTTTGTCTTATGTACTTGACGTATTTCTAGGTATAAACGACACATAAACACATAAAAACGACGAGTACCTTCCGATTCTCAGACAAGTAACAGGAAAACATTGTATTAAGGAGAACGAAAATTTATTAGTATAACTGATGCCTGGTATTGTGAAAATGTTTTGGTAGAAAAAAAAATCTATGTTATTTCAAGGGAAATGAAAAAATACAAAAAATTAAGTTGGTGTGAAAATTGTATTTAGCAATTTGGGGAGTTAAGACAAATTGTTTGCCAAATGTTTTTCTCAAGTTTCGTAATCATCATCTTCTCGGTAAAAAAACGAGTTGAAAATGATATTTCTACATAAAATTTCCGAACATCATTTTTCCGTCATAATATTCATAACAACTTGGTAAATGTGATACGTAATAATATAAAGAAGCGTTTCGGTTTATTTTGTGCTTTTTTCTCTCGTTCGGTTTTGTTTCCTATTTTCGTTTTGGTTAAAAGCTGGTTTGGATCGATGACAAGAAGGTCAAAATGAATCCGCATTGCTGCTGAAATATTTGTATATTCGTTTCGTATATTCGATTTAGTTTGTAAAATGTAAACATTTTCGAATATAGATCTCGAACAAAGACAATATTGTACAAGGATTTATCGGTTCAATCAAAAAACTGTAATACCAAAAAGTTTTGAATGTTGGGCGAATTGTAAATATAAATTAAATATTTGGTTACATTTTTTTTATTATATTTTAGGGGCTTGTTTTTGACAATTTGATTGCGATGAGCGAGAAATTGTTTTGGTGATATTTTTTTTTTTATAATTTTTGTAATATTACACAGATTAATATTCGGCTGATGAGGAGTAATTTGGATTTCTGGTAGGATTACATCTTTACATATGTTGAAAGAATTTTGATTAAGATGTTGGTTGATGGATAATCACGTTAAGCGATAAAGAAGATTGCTTACGGTAAATACTGATGTCTAAAAGTAAAAGCTAAACTAGTGTTGAACTTCGAACATATAGCGGGTACTATAGAGGCAAATTTTCTGACTACATTTTCAAGCTGCCTAACATGTTAGCATATTATAGAAGATTGTTAAAGAAAATGTATCACTGCTGCTACCTCTAGTTATGTAAATCGGCCTTCTAGCTATTTTAAGCGTGATTTTAAGAGGGCCCCCAGTACGGATAGTAAGATGCTGACTCCACCTTGAAGTCAAATAAATGCCGAGATAACGGATTGCGTCTACAGTAGTGAAAGATATTCCAGGTGAATTAATATTAGTTAGAAAGCAGGATGAAAAGTCTTGATAACAAGTGAAGTACACTTAAGAGTATTTATTTTTAACCATATAACTTTTAATAATTTCACTAGTTCACCAAGAATGGGTTCTAAATTAATTAAACTTTGAGTGATAATCACAACATCATCAACGTATAAGCCAAAACAAGAGTAAACTATAATGTCCCACATTGATTGATTCTGAAGACTGTTGATCAGCCACGGGGTCTATCAGAGTACAACTCTGGTTGCACAAATGTTATAAAGATATGATGAACCAACTTATACTTAGTTCGAGGAGGTCATATATTGAAAAATAATTATTTTCTTCTAATATAGCAGGCCACTCACATCAGATTTGAAAGGTTTACTAGTCAAAGAAGAAATGGATTATGAGGTGTATGGATGAACATACACGGTTGGTAAAGAATTTTACTGTCACCAACTATACAGAGAAGTGTAATTATCGCCCGAAAATACTTGAGTCGCATTGTTTAAATAGGAGCCCGTTTTATTAAAATAACCACAATTGTGTCTAAGCCATTGTTAAAAGTCAGTAAAATGACCTGAACAATTTTTTTTTAACTTTTGTGCAATTATAAAAAAATAATTTATATGACGTGGTACCAGTGAAGGATCGGAAAAGTTAATTGCTTAGGTACAAAAGAGGACATTTCGGTATTAATGAATATATAAATATTTAAATGCTGATAGACCGTTTAAAAAATTTAAGGAAGTCAATCAATCAGATAGATCTAGAAGACGATAAGTATTCTTAATGTCTAATCGGCTTATTAGAAATTAAATTAATTTTGGTCAGTTTATTCCGGATTTAAAGGACCGCTACTGGGCGGCAATAATCCAACCTATTGGATTACAGAATCTATAATTACAATAAAGAATCAGAACAAACTAAAGTTATCGATAATATTTGCAACAAAAGGTCGTGCACTTGGATCAACATATTTGGTCGTGCACTTGGATCAACTCAAATGAATCTTTCAAATTCTAACGAAACATTTTCAATAAAAGTCTTATGTAGTACCAAAAATATCTCATCAAGAAATGCATCTGAATTCGACACAAAGATGATTACGGATTCCTCTGGCAAAGATGAATTGCGCCAACTGAAGGATGAAATCCAAACTAACTTAAAATCATTTGGCTTCAACTTGAGATAATTAAGGTGAAACGTTGCTGATTTATTTCAACTTGGAGTGCATGTAGGGTACTCTTTGATGACCAAAACTCAACGACAGAAGATGCAAAGCACATTATCGAAGACGAGGTGAATAAAGTGTTGGGTTTAGTTTGAGACTCACGTCCAAATGAATTCAAAATCGAATTTCAGTCAAATGATATTCCAATTCTTCCTAAACGAACGCTATTATCAGAGACAAAGCCATTTATGGCTTGAACCTATCGGCTGGAGCGATGAACTATCGGAGAAAGTAAAAATATATTGGTCAAATATTCGTAGAAATTACTATCGAATTAGTCATCTGCACATTTCTAGATAGCTTAAAAATAAACAATTCCGTGATATTGCACGGGTTTGGGGATACAAGCGAGTCAGCATATGCAGCTTGCATTTATGCAGTAGCCTACTTCAACGACGTTACTGTATCAAGATTTTTGGAACATTTAGTTCTTTAGTTTAGGCCAAAAAATATATTCAAATCCTAAGATGCAAGGTACGACCCGAATAGAAGCATGAATTTGATCCATTTGTTCCTCCAAATGATATACGTGTAGCGTATTGGTCATAAAACGGTTAATTCAATTGATTTGTAATATTTAATCCATTTTTTTTAAATCTAATTTGTATTAATTTTAAAGTTTTGCGTTAAATGAAGTGTATATAAATTAGATTTTTGGCGATTACATGACGTATTAGTCATAAAACAGTTAATTTAATTGATTTGTAAAGTTTATTAAATTTTTATAAAATCTAATTTATATTAATTTTAAAGTTTTGTGTCAAATAAAGTGTATATACATTAGATTTTACGTGATTACATGATGTTTTGATCATAAAACGGTTAACAATTGATTTGTAATGTTTAATAATTTTTTTTTAAATCCAATTTATATTCACTTTATAAAAACGGACATAAAACGGAAAATTCAATTGATTTGTAATGTTTATTCCATTTTTTTAAAATCTAATTTATATTAATTTTAAAGTTTTCTGTCAAATAAAATGTATATAAATTAGATTTTCGGCAATTACATGACATATTTGTTATAAAACGGTTAATTCAATTGATTCATAATATTTAATCAATTCTTTTAAAATCTAATTTGTATTATTTTAAAGTTTTGTGTCATATAAAGTGTATAAAAATTCAATTTTCGGTGATTACATGACGTATTTGTCATAAAACGGTTAATTCAATTGATTTGTAACATTGAATCAATCTTTTTTAAATCTAATTTGTATTAATTTTAAAGTTTTGTGTCAAATAAAGTGTATATAAATTAGATTTTCGACGATTACATGACGTATTTGTCATAAAACGGTTAATTCAATTGATTTGTAATATTTAATAAATTTTATTAAAATCTAATTTGTATTCATTTTAAAAATTTGTGTCAAATAAAGTGTTAATTATTGTCATAACTAACATTCCTTCCACTCCTTTGGTTTTGTTATATGTAACGCGGTGTGTGCAGTGGTGCCCGGCATTCCAGAAATTCCTGGTTCGTCCTTGGCCGTACATTCTAATCAGTCGATCAATCTTCTGCCTTCCTCAACAATATGTTTCGATTGCGTATCCAAAAGTATTTGAGCATGATTACCTTTTTGTACAGTTTAAATCTCGGCAGCCAATAAACAAAAACTGACTTATAGCAAAAATGTGTAAGTTTTAAGTTATATTTAACAGACATGTTCGTAAATAATCAGACTTATTAAACTCATTATACACTTATAAAACTAACATTGTAATTAGAGCAAATAATTACGATCTACAAAATATATCTAACTATAAAATTATTATATTACCCTCACAGCCAAAAGATGGTAGAAAACTATATAATATATAACAGACAAAATGTATGCAGTTTTTACATATGTATATACTCGTACATATACTTATAATTAAATAGTTTTATTTTTGTTTTAACTATAATTCTTAAATAATTTAAAAAAAAATATAGTTTATCTTAATTAGTTATCATGTTTTAATAATTATATAACATACAATCGCCTTTTATTTCATTGAATTAGGTTAGTATTTATATAGTATTTAAGATACTGGGTGGTTGCTAAAATACTCGTACTTAGTGACTTACCCATTTCAAGTATATTAAAGCTTTTACTAAATCGAGAGAAAATTGCTAAATCATAAAGTACGTCTAGGTTCATTAGACATTTATGGATTTTTCTTCGGTTTATATAGGAGTGTCATAAACAATATATTCCATATCTAAATATAAAATCTAACAACGGTTGAATATAATATGATGATAGTTATACATAGAAAATTTCTAATTCACTTATCTATATCTCGAACCATTAAGGACGATATAGTCTACATATTTTACTATTGCTTTATATACGGCATTTGTGGTTTTTTTTTATCTAATATGTATATAAAACCAAAATTTCCAGACCACCCATCCCTTGCTTTGCGGTTTTTTTTTATTATAGTTATTTGTTTTTGATGGGTTTAATTATACGTTATGGTTTTCGTACATATGATAAAACCAATCTAAACTCCCATTAAATAGTACATATATACCTTTTCGATTATAGTATTTTGTGTCCATGTAATAAATTTTTCGAACTCCATTGGATTTTATTTCCATGTATCCTTATAACGAATATATATATACGGAAAAAGATTTGAAATTCATTGAAATAGAATGCGGCCATTTTATACATTATATAATATAATATATAGACAAATATATACAAATTCTAGTCTCTAATTAAATACAGTTTTTTTATTTTTAGATTAAAAAACTAAAATCAAAATAAAATATAGAAACTTTTAAAATCCTAATTGATTTTTTATTAAGAAGAAAAATCACCTAATTACAAAGCGTAATAAACAAGCAGGCATTTAGAGACAGATGGGGAACATCAGCATGAATGTTATAATGGTGGCAAGGAAGTCTAATTAAATATAAATTGATTTTTATATACAACAACAAAAAAACGAAAATCACTAAATTACTTCAATTAAAATTTAAATTATAAATTAAAACAACAACACACTAAATGGAAGGCAGTCGTTTACTATTCTTAAAGGAAGTTTATAATTATGCTATGTATAAAAATGGTAGAAAAAATAGAAAACAACATAGAACGAAAATATGTTTAAACATTTTTATGTGTACAGTGGGTGTCTAGCTCTCCATGTTATACTCATCGTGCGTATAGATATTTTCCAAATTTCTGAAAAACATTTCTATTTTTTTTTTTTTTTTTATGTCAAGGGATGTGGAACAAAAGGTTAATTTTGAATATATATTAAAAAATTCGGGTAAATATTTTCTATATGTACATTGTTAAAAAGGTCTTGTAATTAAAAACGGGAGACGACTTTTGAAAAAATAATTAAATTTAGCTAGTCAATGTCGGTTTTGAGCTAAATTTTAAATATGGTTTTACTGGCAAGTCAAGTACCTATATATACTAAGTTCGTTGCACTATGGCATTTTTACTTTAAAAAATTCTAATATTCTAATGTCTAGAAAATAATTTACCCTCTTTCTGAAGTCTAGGTCAAAATACATTTTTATCTGTAATTATAAATAACCATTCATCAATTTCTGAGTATTATAGCTGACCCGGCGAACTTCGTACGGCCTCAGAATCAATGAACTGTGTGTCATATTGTTTAGAATGTAATTCACGTGGCAGCAAGGCTTTATTGAAATGAATCGAAATGATTCCTTTTTTCGACAGGAACACAGCCATTACCGATAGTCAGTAATTGGTTGTAGAAATCTGCGGTAGATAGACCGCAATGCAACTCGCATGTTTGTCGTCAGGTGAAGTTTCTTCACATAGTGCCAGAGTTGATTATTTGAGGCAAGCATTTATTTCATCGGAAGAAATTCGATCTTGGAATGACTGGTAGTGTTTGATGGAAATTACCAGTCAGTCGAATTGCGCCTCCAAAACATCTTGAGTCAATTGAGTGCTTCAAATGCGCAATTATACATTCATCTCAGATGAAGTTGCTGAATGTTTCGCATGTTGCAAGTCGTTTTTTAGTTGTTTTAAGGATTAACAGTAATTTTAACACTGACTGAGCCGTTCGGCATCCTTCTAACATCGTGGCTGCTACAGTAATTTTGGATCTCGATGAAAAATAAGTAACAATTCCTCTCATCAGTTGCCTTCATTAACGTATCGAACACTTTATTTTGTTGAGGGGTTTAACAGTGGTGCATTTGTTCGAACTGATTGGTTCAATGCATCTTAATCTTATTCACGTTCACGTTCCAATTCTCAAAAACCGTCATATCGCTGCCTTTCGTGACATATTTGCAAATGTATTTAAGGGACTTTACTGAATTGCAATACTTCACGTTGTAATGCGCCTGGAATGTTTTGGAAAGTAGTTGCGAATACGGAACAATCCAAGTGTTGTCGACCATGAAATCGATTCCTTTCACTTTCGTTCACTTTTCGTAGCATTGGGTGATCGATGCCGATCAAGTTGGTCCTCAAGTTGGTACTTCCTCGAGCAGAAATTACCTTAAATGTTGGATTGAATCCGCGTTCTTTGATAATGTCCGCTCCAAATGAAGTAATTTGGAAGCATCTGTTGTATTATTGAGTGTTCTATAGAAAATATCGTGATTCTGGTGTTTTCAACGAAGCAATGAATGCAAAGCAAATTTCACCTATTGCCACTAAGGCAGAACAATCCAGGCGTTTCTCAAGAGTTTCTCAACGAACTTCAATGCATCGAAATGGTCGCACACAAACTTCATTGGGGCAATTGGAACGAAAGAATGCGAGTTGCTGTCAATTGTGCAATCGTATTAAAACGCTACTCGATTCAAATCAACACATAAAACAGTTCTTCTTGTGTCAATCGAATATAAAATTTCACAGCATTACGAACGAATCCGCCTAGAAAATCAGACACGCAGTCCAAAATAACCAATTGGTTTGTTTATCGAGGCGACAAAAAGATTTTATAAAAAATCATTTTTTCAAACGTGGACAGTTGGAGAGAGATGAATATAGACAAATAATATACTGTTGGATGGTTGGTCTTTTATCTGTAATTTTTTTAAAAAGTGGTTGTGCATAATTTCGTGAAATGGCATTGTATATACGGATTTACATTTTTGTGATTTTCTTACATTACCAACGCGCAAAAAATCGTCTCAAGGATGAACAAAAAAAATTCCTCGAAATCAGTCAATATAAGAGAAAATGAATTTCTTTTAAAAAATTGTTTGTGAATTTTTCCGATGTTTTAATAGTTATTTTGCTATTCGGGGCGGAGAAAAATTTAACAAATCAAAGATCATAACAATCGATCCAGCCGTTCTTGAGTTAAAAATGGTGTAACAAACCCGGCTTTGTTTTATATGTATATATTCACATAAAAATAAGTGAGTATTTAGCATAGGATTTAAATCCCGTTATCATGACAGTTAATGGACGAAAAAATCAATCTTTAGATACCGATAATAAATTATCTCCATATTGGAAGATGAATTGAAACAACACCCAGATAAAGCCACTGTCCTTTATAAAGTCAGAAAAAACCGTTGTCGAAAACACGATTTATACATGTCTGAAACAATTTTTTATGAAAGTCCCGTTAAGCCTATTTTCTATAAAAAAGATAGATTTTTTAGAAAATTATTCATTTTGAATTTAATAGTGCTCATGAATGTGTATCTAGCAGTTAATATTTTAGACACATTATTTTTAGAAATAATGGATAATTGGTGGTAAGTGTAACTTAACGTATAACGGTAAAAGTGAATATTTCTAAATGTAATTTTCACAAGAAGCTATATTAATTTAATATTTTAAAATGAGTTTGTATATTTTTGTCGTTTTTATGTACTAAATTACGGTTTGGAATGTTGTGTCCTTTATAACAGCCAGTTATAAAGGACACAACATTCCAAACCGTACTATCAATAATGTAATTTTAGGCACTAGGTACTATCAATAATGTAATTTTTTTTAAGTACAAAAATAAACCTTTGACGCTAAATAAAATTTTAGAGGAATTAGAAAAGGACGAAGAAGAAATTTCCGAGGAAATTATAATTTTTGCTCCAGATAATACTAATGCTAATTTAAGAGATGAAGACATCGGCGACGATGATAATATGGTAATAAGCAATCTTCGGGGCGGTCAACTTAGAGCAGAAACTCAATTGCGATATACGCAACAAACACAAATGGATGAAGACGGCGTCGGTGAGGATAATATCGTCTTAAATAACCTTCCGGATAGTCATCATGAAACGGAGGCCCAGCTAAGATATTCGTCACCTACAGAAAGTGACTATGATAGTGAGGACGATATTACACAAGCTATTATTGCTAAACGTAGGAAGATGCCTAGCAAGTCATCTACTGTTAATAAAGCAAGATCCATCAGTTTTAAGTGGGATAAAAAAGATCTCATTTCTAATTTACCAACATGGGACGATGTGGCTGGATGTAATCAACAGATGTCACCTACTGAAACTTTTCAACAATTTTTTGATGAAGAATTAACAAATCTGCTGGTACGGTATACAAATATCTACGCTGCATCTCATAATAAGAAAGGAGATGTTCAACCAAATGAAATGCGCATATGTTCGCTTGGCCAGGCGCCATTTATATTGGGAAAGTTCAAAAGATACATACTAGTATGTAATGCTATGTCACGAAACAGGTTTAATTTTATTATGCAGAATCTACATTGCAGTGACAATAGGCAATTAAACACTTTGGACAAATTTGCTAAAATACGTCCTTTATTTGATATGTTGAACCAAAAATGTATTCAAATGACACCTAAAGAAGAAAACCACAGTGTGGACGAGTCCATGGTTCCCTATTACGGCCATCACGGTACCAAACAATTCATTCGTGTCAAGCCAATTCGATGGGGTTATAAGTTGTGGACCGGGACAACAAGTTCAGGTTATATTGAGTGGTGTGAACCTTACCAAGGGTCTACTATAATTTTTCCAGAGAAATTTAAGCATTTGGGCCTAGGAGCTAGTGTCGTTTTGCAGTGCGCTGATGTTCTTCAAAATAATTCAAATATGCCATACCACTTATATTTTGATACATTTTTTACGTCGATTAAATTGTTAAAAGAGCTTCGGTGTGGTGGATTGAAAGGGACCGGAACAATAAGAGAAAATAGAATTGGGAGAAATGGCAATACATTGGATTCCAAAATCATTAAAAAAAATGGAAGAGGGTTTTATGATTACGGCACGACACGAGGCAATGAAATAGTCGTATGCAAACGGCTTGACAACAATGTGGTCACAATCGCGTCCAATAGTTGTCCCATACTGCCAACCCAACCGGTATACAAGATTTTCTAAAAAAGAAAAGAAAAGGATAACTGTGGATCAACCAAAAATTTTTAAGATATACAACGAAAATATGAGCGGAGTCGACCGTGCGGCCAAAACATTAGTTTATACAGAGTATCAATACGAGGAAAAAAGTAGTATTTTCCATTGATAGCTCATTGTATCGACATGGCTGAACATAATGCATGGCAGTTGTTTAGGGTAAACGGAGGTAGATTAGATCACCTGAACTTTAGACAACAGTTGGTTCTCGGAATTCTAGAATCATTCCGGAAACAAACGTTCAATACAAGAGGGCCTAAACCTGCAGCAAATTTACATTATAGAAATAATAAATTATGGTGCAATGGAAAGCTCTCTCAACATACCAAATAAGGAGGAGCTTACTATAACCTTCTAAATCTGTCAAACACCGGACAATAAGCAATTCTTTCAATTTTAGTTAACAGTCTTAAGACCCATTTCTAAAAAAGTTAAAAATAAAACAATCAACATAATACTATAGGTAGCTTCACTGATCGGAATAATTCGAATTATTTGGATGATGAGGCCTGGGCTAGAAGACCCATACAAAAAGGCTTACTATTATTAAAAAGCTCCAGAATGTGACTTAATTGTTAACCAACAAATTATTAAAGCTCTTGATCTTAAAGATCAAGCCTGTATTTACCTTATACCATTGCACGCTGATGCAAAGAGCAGACTCCAGACTGGAAAAAGCATTGGAGAAGCAAGCTAAATTAGACCAAATACATGAACATTAATTAGTAATATAAATATGCTATAACCATGTATCTGGAGAAAATAACTCACGGCAGGTATACTTTATGCAAGCAAAGCTAAATACCTTAGCATGCCTTTCAAAGCTTTAATGAGGATAAACATAAATTTAAATGAATAAATCATTTATTATGCAAAGGCTCCTGCTTCTAATTTTCTATGGCTGACCGATTAACATATAAATAGATATGTTAACTAGTGCATGGTTTAAGCTGAAATTTTAGATGATTTAGGGCACAATTTCTGCTTTCCCAACTAGTAGCTTCAACATTGCCAACTAAATAAAGAAAATGACAAGCGCTTGGTTTAAATTCGAACTGATTTTTTTAACATTTCTCCGAATCTGTTGGCCGTGAGAATAAAGCTCATAAAATGATCTTGAATCGCCTGGCACATATGCACCCTTGCGCCATCAGACCGCACGGCCTAGAGCTTCCAAACCCAGAAAAAGTTTGTTACACATACACAAATAACTAATTCCACTATTAACAGTAAGAAATCAAAAGAATGCGATGACAAAATGATAAAAATTATAGATAATGGCCAAACTACTTTCAGGATAAGAAACAGGAATGAAATTAAACGAAAATGCCGATGTATAGGCTTCAAATTTGGTGCAATGGTGTATCCAATCAAATCAACAACAAAATAATTGTCGATATACAAAAACTAGCAGAATCATTTCTAGCGAGAAAGATTTTTAACAGTAATATCCTAAACCAAAAAACAGTCGACATAACCTTTCCAGCTTATTCAACCACTCTTCTTCGGTTCACTTAAACTAGCTTCTATCCATTATTTTTTTTTTTTTTTTTTTTTTTTTGTTTTGTTTAAGGAGTGTATTGGTGAATTTATGTTTCATCAACGGTTATGAGTGACCGAGCAATTGGCGCAGTGGTTAAAGCTGCGGTGTTTGGGACGGGAGGTACCGGGTTCGAATCCCAACGGGGGAGGGTTGCAAAAGGGATTTTTCATATACGAACCATCGTCCATGTCAGTGCAGGCTGGCTGGAGCAATGCAATGTGCAGATGGATTTAAAATCGAACCTGTATTCGTGCGTCCTCAGTTTGGCTGGTGACGGCGTAAGGTAGGACGTTAAAAATTAACTGCGAAAGAGTTGGGAGAGCTTCGGCCCCAGAACAGCTTGCAGAGTTCAGAAACAAATCGGTTATGAGTGAAACTTTTTTATACAACGAATTTATAATAAATGATTGTCGTTTTTGGACCCATTGGAACCCATTGGAACCCGTTACATACCTATATTAAATTTAAGATTATACTAACAATTATATTACAATATGATATTTTATAGGGCATCGACCCAGCAAAGTCGCAAATTATTATAGTTTTCACATTATTTTGAATGTCAGCGGTGAAAAGTGTGCTCAATTAACTACAAACATTATTAATCAACCATCTTATATACATGGACATTGAAATAACTTTTTATATGTATATCCTATTGTATATATCTTGTAAACTTATTAAATTATTATTAAACTAATTTACTTTAATTTAATTAATTTAAATAAAATTAAAGTTATGTTTGCTTCCAAAAAAATAAAAAAATATATTGTATTATACATATTGGGGTGAAGACAACCGACAGAACAATACCACATAAAATAAAATGTTCTTATTTCATTATCTTCATATAAATAAAACTTGTAATTAGATTTTATTTAAGATAAAAATAAAAATAAAATTGTGATTGATAAGATAATTGCACGAAGGGTGGTGATGTCATTCCCAATGCATATTTTTACTAATTATGTATACTTATTTATTACTTTACTAAGATTTACCAGATATACTTTTTATAGAAAAACAATTAAAGATTTATCTATGAATATGAGAAATTTGAACTATTCACACACTTATATAAATCACCTAGTTATACATTGCCGGCACTTGAATTAAGTAATCGATAATTTATTTTTATAAACGTATGAATCTGTGATTCATACGTGTTTCTTTATTTTTAAAATTTTTTAAAGTACAAAAATGTAATGTTTATTTCTCTTAATTTCTGAATACAAAATGCTGCTCGTTCTTATGTTGTTCTAGTTTATATATTGTAATATTTTAGTTTTATTGGTGCTGAGTGAACCTTCTGAGAAAAAGGATTTTATGATAATAAAATATGTGTTATAAATGTTTATTTTAGTTTATTTTATTATTTAGTTTATGATTATTTTATTATTTTGTTTATTGTTTATGTGTTTATTATTTAGGGTTTGAGAAATGTGTTCGTTTCCTGTATAAAACATAATTCAGTGAGAGTATTTATAAAATTGGGTTTTTTCCATTGTTGTGTTCCATTGTTTTGTTTGTTGGCAAAATGATGTCATCGGTCGCTGTACGGGCAAACGCAACAGAATCGTGACTCCGTAACTCCTCCCGTTTAAGATTGACGCGTATATTTCTTTGGAAGATGCGGGTCAACATTGGTTTAATTTTATAAATGACGTATCCCACAATGATTATAGTAAATATAATAGTAATCAGAGAATATTGGGTAATATGGTGGTAGTATTGGATTTGATGTTTTTCTTGGAGTTCTTTCAAGTTATCCAGAGTCCAATTATTGATATCGTGGATGTTTATATCGGGAATTATACTTTGTATTGCTACTTCGTTCCATGGGAGTTGATTGCGCTGGTACTTGAAGGTTGTGTTACCTGAGTTTATATATATCCTTTCTTTGATTTGAATGTAGCAATTAGAATATTGAATGATGGTTTCTGCTCTTATTTTGTTTGTGTCTCGAGAGCAGTTAGAGTTGAACTCTATTATGTTGTTAACAGCTGGTGACACGAATAAAGTTTTTTCGTCTATTTCTATGACTTGATCAATAGAAATAGATGTAGTGTGGTTACAGATGGCCTTTTGTTGGGTGATGATTGCCGGTATACATGTATCATGGCTGGATTGTAAATTGTTTTGTTCGCAATAGTAGATGCCGTATATGGTTTGGCATAGACTTGGATCATACATCATATACTGTTTTTCATTTAGGATTATGTAGTTAGGGGGCTTTGGATATATGGTTCTGGTTTTCATAATTATTGGTATTATTTGGAATAATTGAAAGGTTATTTGGTTAAATATAGGAATGTTAATGATGTAGATGAGTTGGTTATTTTTGGTAATGAGACCTTTGATTTCTAACAAATTTAGCACGGCTATTTCATGTGGAACTATTACATGATTTTGGTCCATAGTTTGGATTACATATTTTAGTTCATCTTCGTTTAACAAGTGTCGCGAAATAAGTTTATTTTTAGAAAAGGCTATAATATCCAGTAAGTTTTCCAATTGTGTGTTTAATTCGGTAATCGTATATTCCAATCTATATAATTGAGAGTCATAAATAATAAAGGCGGAATATCCGTTTACTTTCTGTAATATTTTGTTCAATGTTTCATTGATAGTTCTAATATTAGTCTGAAAATTTTGGTTTTGGGTTTCTATACGAGTAGCTAATTGGTCGTTAATTTTTATTTGTCTGTTACTATTCTGTATCAAACCATTCTGTCCAGATTGCATCTGTTCTAATGCGTAGTGTATATCTTTTAAATCGTCATCGTCCAGGTTTCCTGTAATATCTTTAATTAGTGATCCTAATCCATTAATTAATCCGCGTTTACGTCGTTTAGGAATTACAGTATTTAGTTTGTTTTGTGCCGTATCAATTTTTGAAGAAATTATTATGCGTTTATTGTCCAGTAAATTTGTATTATCATTTTCTAAGTGATCGAAGATTTGACTTAACAATGTTTTGGTTAAGGTGATGGTATCCTGATATTGTTGAAGTGGGATTATATGGATTAATTTCTTATGAGATTCTCGTATGAAGACTTGTCCCAGGGGTATAGGTATTATCCCATTGTTGTCCCGAAGCTGAGTCATTTGGAGTGATTGCTCTAGGCTGCTTTGTGGCCTGAAAAGGATTTTTGATTTTATTAAAGTGTATTTTTCCTTTGTCTGTTAGGAATATAGGGCCTTTAAGTTTTCTTTTGATAATTTCTTTCCTGAATTTGGGAGTTGTTTTTCCCCTTTTGTTTGTCTTGCAAAAAACAGTGGTATTTATAGGTATACTACCTATGGGCTTACGCTTTTTGTTAATTTTGTTAATCATATCTGTTTTTTGGTTGAGGACTTTCTCATGTATATTGGTATATATTTTGTCGGACATTTCTTTGTGTTGAACTGCATAGTCCAATTCGGTTCCGAATTCTGGAGTATTTGGGTGGTAGTGACCGTTTAGGAGAGAGAATGGTGTCATTTTAGTGACACTGTGAACAGAATTATTATATGCTATGATAGCGGTTTGCATAGTATCTAACATTAAATTATCTGGGTTATTTAGTTGGATTATAGTACATAATTCCTTTAGAGTAGAATGAAATCTCTCTACGGGTGAATTCCCAGTGGAATTGTATGGTGTTGTTACATGATGTTCGATGTTATGTTTTTGAATGAGATTTTGTACATCTCGCGGTACATATAATTCACTATCGGTAATTAATTTTTTTGGTATGCCATGAGAGGCTATAAACTGTTTAATACCTCTTTGGATGGTTAAACCGTCTTTATTTAACATATGGTATGCTGAACCAAATTTTGAAAATTTGTCTATTACTGTTAGAAAAGAATTTCCATTTACAAGGAATATGTCAGCATGTATTATTTCTAGGGGTCTTTTAGGAGTTTCCGTTAAGGATAGTTTTGCGGCAGGTGGTTGCCTATCGTATTTAGTTTTTAAGCAAATTTCACATTTATTTATATACATTTGTACCTTTCCTTTTAAATGGGGAAAGTAGTGTGTAGCTTTGATTTGTTCATAGTTTTCATTAACTCCACGATGTTCATTTTGTTCGTGAGTATTTTTGATTTTATTTTGTTGTTCTCCAAGATCTTCTATATCTGTTAAAAATGTTTTTGATCTAACTAATCGTACTCTGGGGTTAGTGCTTCTTGGTTTTGAAGTAATCATTTTTATGTATACTCTTTTTATAATCTCAAACATTTCGTCTTCTGCATATATGCATGTTACGATTTTTTGTTGTTTGCTTGTCATGTCTCGGATAGCTTTTTTGATTTCTGTTTCTATGCCTTGATTGATTTTAGGTAACCATATTGTTGTCCGTTTCTTTGTTTCAAATAGTGTATCTTTTCGTATTATAGTTTTGTCCGTATTCATAAATTTGATTATTAGTTGTTTGCTAAAAGTATTTATGCTATTCTTGGTTATCGGTATAGGTGTTTCCATTGTGGATAGCATTTTAATGGTGTCGTCTGAAGTTGATGACGTATTTGAGTTATTTATTTGTACCCTCGATAACGCATCTGCGTTTGCGTTGAGGATTCCTTTTTTGTATAAGATTTCGTAATCATATTCCTCAAGCTTTAGCCTCCATCGAACTAACTTAGAGTTAGGTTCTTTGAGGGAAAATAACCATGTAAGTGGTTTGTGGTCGGTGACAATCTTAAATCGTCGTCCGAATAAATATGGCCTAAAATATTTTACGGCCCAAACGATAGCGAGTAACTCTTTCTCGATAGTAGAGTAGTTCTGCTCTGTTGTAGAAAGTGTTCTGCTTGCATAGCAAACAGGAAGGTCCGATTTATTAGGTCCTTGAGATAATACGGCGCCCAAAGCAAAATTACTTGCGTCCGTGGTTAATGTGAACTGTTGTGAGAAGTCGGGGTATTGTAAGATTGGTTGTTGACATAATACTTGCTTGGCTTCTTCGAAACTTTTGATATAACTTGGATCGTTTATGTCTAATTTATCTGTTTTCCTCAAATATTTAGTCATTGGTTTTGTTAGTTTTGCGAATTGTGGAATAAATTTACGATAGTATCCCAAAAGCCCGAGAAAACTTTTAATCTGTTTCTCTGTTTTGGGTATGGGGAAATTTTTTACCGCTTTGATTTTTTCGGGGTTTGGTTTGACTCCATCGGATGTAATGACATGCCCTAAGAAGGCGACTTCTTTATGAAGGAACTCTGATTTGTCAAGTTGTATTTTTAAATTGGCTTTTCCTAGTCTATTAAAAACTTTGGACAGGCTTTCTATATGTTCTTGGAGGCTGACAGAGAATATTATAATGTCATCCATGTAGCACAAGCACGTAGTTCCTTGCAAATTGCCTAATACATTATCCATTACTCTTTGGAATGTACTAGGTGCGTTCTTTAACCCGAATGGCATACGAACGAATTCGTAATGACCAAATTCCACGTTAAACGCTGTTTTACTTTGATCTTTAGGGTTTACTTCTATTTGGTGGAACCCAGATGCTAAGTCTAACGTTGTGAAATATTGGCACCGGCCCAGTTTGTCTAAAATGTCCGATATGTTTGGGATTGGATATTTGTCGTCGATCGTTTGTTCGTTAAGCTTCCTATAATCTATTACCATGCGCCATTTGGTTTTCCCTGAGGCATCTGCCTTTTTAGGAACGATCCAAACAGGTGAACTCCAGGGTGAGAAGGATGGCCTAATTACTCCTTGGGTGAGCATTTTGGTCACTTGTTCTTCAACTTCCTTTTTGTGGATATATGGATATCGGTAGGTTTTTGTGAATATTGGGGCTTCATTCTTGAGTTCAATATTATGTTTTATTTGATTAGTAAAACTTAAGTTAGCATCGCTCTTTTGGAAAATGTGTTCATATCGTGAACATAATGTGTGTATGGCATGTTTCTCTTCACCGTTCAGGTGTTCTGTTCTGATTAGATTGATTATATCTACTTCAGAATGTGTGGAATGACAAAAATTTATTTCTCTTGTTTCCATGTGCTTTTCGAGTACTTTACAATGAAGTGGTGACTCGATTAGGAATTGTTTGATTCTAGGCGAATAGTTTATAACTTCGGCTTTTATGTAGTGATCTATGCTTTTATAAATTCCTTCGGGAATTAATAGACCGTTAGGTAGTTGTGTTGGTTGTAGGTATATACTACCATTTTTTATAGTTACAGGTATGTCTATTTGGGTTTTGCTCCGTGGAGGACAAGTATGTTGTCGTGAGACAAAGTTAAATTTGTACTCAATTGGTATTTGAGTATTTGGAGTAATCAATAAAGATTTCGTTAGACTTACGTCTGCATTAAGATGAGTCAATAAATCGATACCAATTAACCCATCGAAATAAGTGTGAAATTGGAACACTAAAAATGTTAATGGTTGTTCAAATTCCTTTATATCGATCGTTATCTCTTTATTCAACTCAGTGCTGTTAAACAATGTAGAAATTTTAATTGGTGTTATTTCTTTGGTTTGGTTAGAGCTTATTAGTTCTGGTTTAATAAAAGATCTATTGGCTCCTGTATCAATTAACATTTTTGCCGGTTGGTTTTTGATGGTAATGGTGATAAATGGTAATTGAATACCTTTCAAATTGGAATTGCTATTATGCAGACCTAAGTATCCGGCGTTTCTGGTATGCCTAACTGAAAATCCAAGTCCTCTTCTATTTCTATAATAGGAGGTTCTTCTTGGTTATTTTCTTCATTTAAGGGTTCCATACCGAATTCTTGTTGATACATTTCATTTGGATACTGCTCATATAATTCCTCATTATATTCATTGTAGTGCAATTCTTCTACCTGATACCGTGGAGGTCGAGTTTGTTGGAACCTATGTTGCAATTGTGGTCTATCTCTTTGTTGACCAAAAGTAGGTCGTTTGGATTTATTAAAGTTGGAACTTGTATCCATGGGCTCTGGCTTACCCATAATTTGTTTATTTTGCGGAGCAAATGGTCTATGATTATAATAAATATTCGGCCCTCCGTTATTTACGAATGGTTGTCTTTGGAGAAAACCATTCTGTGGTTTATAAGGTTGGGACTGATAGGCGTGGAACCTTTGAGGTATTGAACTAAAATTAGTTCTCAATGGTATGTGTGGTGGCTTTGTTTGAATATTTGGTCTATTAGAGTATCTCAAATTGGACAAAGATTGCTCTCTCATGCATATTACCCTAGCGTCTATCAGAGAGTTAGGTTGCATGGACCGTACATGAGATCCCATTGGCTCACGTAATTTGTTAACAAAAATGTTTAGCGCCATTTTGTCATACCAAGCACTTTTCTGTAGGAAAGCTAAACTATCGTTTAATTTTGCCCAGTTTTTAAGTGCGCCTAATATTGAGGAAAGTTTGGCAAAGTAATCTTCGATTCTATCATTGCCCTGAGAGATGTTGTGTAATTCCTGTATCAGTGTGCTCTCGTCGCGTCTATCAGCAAAATGCGCAGTTAAATCTCTTTGTATTCCTTCCCATGTATTGGGAGTACCATACAAATCTAGAGCGTCGGAAGCTTTATCTATGATTCTGTTTCTTATGGCCCTAACTATTGTGTCTGGATAAACCGATTCTTCTGGTTTAGCCATTTCTATAAAATCTTGCATTTGGGATATGAAATTGTGCAAACCTGAAGGGTTTCCACTGTAAACAGGGACATCTTTTATCATTCGTGTGATCACAGATGTTTTATTTACTTTTTCGTTAATTTTATTTACCGCGTCCATTTTAAATTTGTTATGAATTTAATGTTAATAATTATGATATGATACTAATAAGGATAATGTTGAGAAGGAGTTTGCATTCAGTATATAATTTATATGATTCACTTACCAAGCCAATATGATGATTAAAACAAAGTACTGCATTAACGTTCCTGATGATTGGGTTGTAAGTTGAAATTTTACTTCTCGATGGTTTTTATTTTATTATTTTTCACTGTTCTGGTATGTACCCCAGGTGGTTTTATTATAAAAAAAAATTTGTTATTTTATTTATAAATTTTTTTTTTATTTTTATTTTTTTATTTATTACACGTTTGACTAGAGTCGTTTTTTATTTAGACGATAAACAGTCGTCTTTTATTAACTCGTCTAGCTTGGCACTCTTATACGATAAACAGTCGTATTAGTTTAAATTTTATTATGTACGATAAACAGTCGTACTTTTATTAGAAAACTTTCACCAAATTGATGCGTAATATTACTATTGATTAATGTGAGTTACCTATTCGATAAACGGTCGAAAGATACTACACTATTTGCACTTTGTATATATTAAAAATAAAGATTAGTGAACTATATTCACTTTTGTGTGCACTAGATTAATAATGTTAATAAGTTGTATACTCGATTAACAGTCGATTTTTATTTATTAATCACTTTAACTTTTTTACACTTAGGACAGGTATTTGCAGTAGGTGAATTATTGAAATAATTCTTTTACCTGATCCTATCAACTGCGCCAATTAAGTAATCGATAATTTATTTTTATAAACGTATGAATCTGTGATTCATACGTGTTTCTTTATTTTTAAAATTTTTTAAAGTACAAAAATGTAATGTTTATTTCTCTTAATTTCTGAATACAAAATGCTGCTCGTTCTTATGTTGTTCTAGTTTATATATTGTAATATTTTAGTTTTATTGGTGCTGAGTGAACCTTCTGAGAAAAAGGATTTTATGATAATAAAATATGTGTTATAAATGTTTATTTTAGTTTATTTTATTATTTAGTTTATGATTATTTTATTATTTTGTTTATTGTTTATGTGTTTATTATTTAGGGTTTGAGAAATGTGTTCGTTTCCTGTATAAAACATAATTCAGTGAGAGTATTTATAAAATTGGGTTTTTTCCATTGTTGTGTTCCATTGTTTTGTTTGTTGGCAAAATGATGTCATCGGTCGCTGTACGGGCAAACGCAACAGAATCGTGACTCCGTAACTCTTGCCGCCTCTTCCTACAAATTGTATTTTTAATTCATTTTTTTTTATTGTGGATGCATTATCTTCCGCTTTAAAGTGATTATAATTAATAAGAAAATATAACATACATAATTAATTTTAATTAAAAATAATTATAAACGATAGAAAACTCGTGATGTTTTAAATAAAATAAAATACTAAAAGAAACCGTACAACAACAATTTGTACCACGAAGGGAAATTCAATATTTGGACCACATTTTGCCATAAAACGTACAAACGAGTCATAAAAAAAAGTGACAAACGTCGACATCGATTTTGATGGATAAGAAGAAACCCATCTGTTTTTTGCTTGAGTAGATTTAATTAAAATTAGCCATCCATTTTTAGTTTTCATAGTGACAGTTAATAAGTTCTTATTGAAGTTATGGTGTCTTAAAATTAACATACATATACATTGAAAATTAACATTGTTTAGTATATGGAAAATGATTGAGACTAAACAGTATAATATTGTAATAATATATATATATATATATATATATATATATATATATATATATATATATATATATATATATATATATATATATATATATATATTATATATATATATATATATATATATATATTTATTTATTTATTTATTTATTTATTTATTTTTGTTTTATTTATTTATTTATTGAGATCAACATAATAAAAAATAAACTGATCAATTACAATAATTGCAATTAAATATTTACATAATTACAATAACAATATTTAAATATATATAGCATAAACCAAAAAAAAAACAAAAAACGGGAGCATACAACAACTATATAAAATAAAATTAATTTAATTAAAACTTTAAATAAAAATAATCTTAGAATATGTAGGCTGTTAATAATGCGCTTTTTAAATTCGCGTTTACTAATATTGAATTCAAAAACGTTATAAAAATTATTAAAATTATTTATAGCAATATCCAAAGGGTTATGCGTTCTATGAAATCGAGGCTGGAATAAATAACGATTTCTAATATTCAAGTTTTTTGCCAAAAAGTTGAGATTAGACAACAAATGAACTGAGTCTATGCCACTCTTTAATAAATCATAGATAAAACAAGCCGAACTAATTGATCGTCTGTGGTGCAGTGGAAGTAAATTTTACAACGATTCATGGAAGCAAAATGATCCTTATTTTTTAAAATACAGCGACATAAGCGACTCGTGAATCTGCGCTGAATTTCTATATAATTGACAAGTATTCATCATGTGATCGTACTTATGTAGCATAAACTGTTTTAAAAGTAGCCACAACTTTAAAGTCGTTGCAAGTTCTATACATAAATCCCATCATTGCTTTAGTTTTATTTATTATATTTTCCGTGTGTTGGATAAACGTTATGCTATCATCGAGAACGATCCCCCGGTCCTTAAACTCAGTAACTCGATCAATAATAATTTTGTTGAATGTATATGCAAACCTAATTGGATTTTTATTTCGGTGAAAGCTCATAACTCAACATTTTCCAACATTTAGCTCCAGTTTATTAAGTTCACGCCACACAAAAAAACTTATCCAAATCGTCCTGGAGACGTGCGCAGTCAGTTGTGTTATCAATTTTAATAAATATCTTCATATCATCAGCTTACAACAAAAATTTAGATGAAAGAATGCAGGTATCTACATCATTGATAAACAATAAAAATAGCAACGGACCTAAGTCACTACCCTGAGGAACCCCAGATGTTGTTTCATATTCACCCGAGAGACATTCATTGAATTTAACACATTATCTACGATCACAAAGGTAAGATTTCAACCACAGCAGCAAGTTTGAGTGAACACCGACCTTCCGCAATTTAGATAAAACAATCTCATGTGAGATTCTATCAAATGCTTTTTTAAAGTCAGTAAACACCACATCCACTTGCGAACCATCTTCAATTGAATTTATCACAAAATGCACAAGTTCAACGAGATAAATTGCAGTTGATCTACCTGGAAAAAAACCATGCTGTTGTGGGATAATAACATTACCAAACTCAATAAACAATAAATCACGAACTATACATTCAAAAACCTTTGGAATAGCGGATAATATTGAAATAAGCCTATAATTCTCAATTAAAGTTCGATTACCAGTTTTAAAAATCAGAATCGGAACGAAGTTTTCCAACTGTCTGGAAAATACCCAATAGACAGTGATCTATTGTATATCAATGCCAGAGATAAAGTTAATGAATTAGCACATCCACGTAATAAAACCGCAGGCACTAAATCAGGGCCAGAATTATGATTTGGTTTTAACTTGGAGATATATTTTAAAATAATTTCAGCATCTAAAGTAATCGAACCCAAATTTCCAACATTTGAGCAATTGGTCTGCTCGTCTATGAAGGGATTAACTGATAATTAAAAATTCGATGAAAAAAACATTTTAGAACATAGTGCTAATATCCGCAGCACATTCAGACACCTTGGCATCAATATATATATATATATATATATATATATATATATATATATATATATATATATATATATATATATAAGGAGAAAATGAAATTGACCTCACAAAATTTGCACTTTAATTAAAAATTTTAAGAGAAATTTTGTGACCAAAATTTAAAGGTAATTAACCCAATATAACCATCTCCTTGATTTCCAATAAATAAAATTCTGTCAATCTTGTATTTATAAAGAATGGGAAGTTGCAAAAGATTATCTAGCGAAGAAATTGCTAAAATAACTACCTGCAAGGACGTAGGATTATCTAATAGGGCAATTGCCATACAAATGAAACGATACAAATGAGGCCGAAAAGCAATACTCGATAACCGTACTTAGCGGGCTATTATAAGCCGAGCAAGAGTCAAACACCAAACAGCATCACAAATCCAAGCTGATATACAGTTGCCAGTTACTGTTCAACGAATTCGATAAATTTTGCATGACGACCCTAACATTGTTTGGCAGAAAAGTGCATCAAATCCTAGGATGGAATTTGAAAAATATATCACATGGGATATTGAAATGTGGAAAAACATTTTTTTAGCGACGAAAAGAAATCCAGACAGCTTTCAGTTTTATTGGCATGACTTGCGAAAATCTGTTGAGATAAGCATAAGTCGTAATTATGGTAGCGGGACGATTATGATTTGAGGTGATTTTGCTTACAGCGGAAAGGTACCTCTTGCTTGGATTTCAACAAGATTATGCACATATTCATTCTTCGAAGCTTGTATAGTGTTGGTTTCGCGATAATAATACTAAAATTTTAGATTGACCTGCATGAAGTCCAGACTTAAACATCATAGAGAACCTCTAATTATATGTTCCTCATCTTTTTTTATGACTCCAGTGTCTATAAATGAAATAATTGTTATCATTAGTTCACTTGAACCAAAATATTCAGTTGATAATGATGTCTTCAATAATCATATTTTGAAAGCTCTGTACTTGCGCACATTATTAATTTACCTTTCGAGCAAGGATTGATTCTTGATAGACTGAAAACCGCAAGGATTATTCCTTATTGTTTAAAAAAGGTAAGCGTAATGATGAAAGCAATTATAGACCAATTGCTTTGTAGCCATTAATTTTAAAAATCCTTGAAATGGCTGTGAAAACCTGGTACCGGTCGAAACTGGATATTTTACAACTGGATTTGACGAAACAGGATAATTCAAAACTGAATATTTTAAAACGAGATAAGGTACAAAACGAGAAATGGTACAAACTGGATATTTCAAAACAGGATATTTCGACATGTGATTTAAACGTAAAATGATTTTTTAGGAAAGTTCTGGAATATGGCCAATTAGGGAGGAACTTGGCGAGTTCTTAACCGATTATGATGAAATTCGATATGTAGGATGAAAATGTGAAAATTAATTTTAATAAGATGAGAAAAGCAGCAATTAAAAAAACCATTAAGTGAAAGAAAATTCTATTTCTCTCCTTAGAAATATACAAGTATGGAACCTTACTGGCCTTATTCCAGAACTTTCCCAAAAAATCATTTTTAAATTCCATTTTTATCTTACATATCGAATTTCATCATAATCGGTTAAGAACTCGCCGAGTTCGTCCCTAATTGGCCATATTCCAGAACTTTTCTAAAAAATCATTTTATCCTGTTTTGAAATATCCAGTATTGTACCATATCTCGTTTTGGAGCTTATCTCGTTTTGTCAAATCCTATTTTGAAATATCCAGTTTTAAAATGTCCAGTTCTGAGAGGTTCCCCGTTTTGTTATTTATTTTATTTTTGTATAGAGTTAAGCTTGGTTCATAACATCGGAAATAATTTCCGAACTCCCGGGCGCAAAACAATCATAACACATCATATGATAAAGGCTTTGAAAAAAATGTAACTTCATACAAAATGAGCACGGGAGTTCGGAAATTGTTTCCGATGTTATGAACCAAGCTTTATAGAGACATGAAACAGATTTTGTATTGTTTCTCGTTCTAAATTATTAGTACAGTGTTTGTGCATGCAACAGGGTATTTTAAAAGAAATTAACAATTCACTATATGTATCCGTACTTCTAGATGAAACCTCTTCAGTATCCCAAATGTCTACAATTATTAGAATGGTTGACGATACAGGTGCAATACAGGAGCGCTTCGTACACTTTCTAGACGTGAGTGGAAATAGATCAGCTGAAGGGACTTCGAATCATAAGCTAGAAATGGCTACATTTTATAGGTTTGGACCAAAATTAGTAGCTCAGGCTTAAGATGGTGCTGCAGTAATGGCGGGAGAAATAAATGGAACACGAATACATGTAAGATTTATCCGAAGCGCGATTTATCGACTGTACCGCCATAGACTCAATTCAGTTCTTTTACAATCTGTACAGAAAAGATTAGCTTCTGTAGATTCTTTTTTTTTACTATTTTTTTCACGCTTATTTGCTCATTCGACCAAAAGATCAAATGCTTTACATGACATAATTAAGCGCATCGCAACGCAATGGTCATCTTACTCTAGGGTGGAACATTTTGCTAAATCATGTCAATCAGAGCTATTTGAATTTTTTGAAACAATAATATCATCGCACTTCACATTTGGAACCAGGGGACGATACTATCAGCTAGTGGTTTGCTTCATTTTTTTATAAAAGTTCGAGACAACATTTTTGTTGCAATTATTTTGTAACTTATTCAGTTTTACGGATCTTCTATTTAATATTTTACAGACTAAAGCTTAGATATCTGCCACTGATATTAGATATATATATATATATATATATATATATATATATATATATATATATATATATATATATATATATATATATATATATATATATATATATATATATATATATTGATATTATTCCATAAATCTTATTATCAGCCTAATTTGTTTTAAATCATATTTCTCATACGGTGTCTAATTACAAAACAGAATCATAAAGCGCTGAAACGTGACACATTTTGCAGTATTAAACTATTTTTATTATCTGTGGTAACATGTGTTTTTGTCAAGTGGATTAATAACGACATGCGGTTGTTGCTAAGTTATTTAAATTAACTAATAGAACGCTGTAGTTCCGGCGTAAAAAATATCGCCTAACAACCTCTCTTTCTAACTATTGGTATATATAACTTAACATTTCATCACAGCCTATATTAAGATTATTCTTCATGAGATCTGGGAAAAATTATGTTCCCAAATAATGGATAAGGTGAGTTGTATTTTACGCAAAGAGAGTGAAAGTACTGTAATAAATACATGATTTCCATGTTAAATTAGTGGAATTTTGGAGAAAAGGCTCCTCAAAGTGGGACCTAACTTACACTAGCTATACCTTCAGACAGATATATGCGATTATTTAGGGCATTTAAGTGGTCCAAAAATGCCACTAATGGTTGTGGTAACAAATCATATAAACGGTATATCGCACCAAAAGTATTTGGAAGGTTTTATCAGACCAATACGGCAAAAATTGGAGCAAATCGCAACAGTTAAGCAAATAAGGACTAAACATACAATCAATGAAATGATCAATAACAAAGTTCTGCTGAGGCTACCTATTGATGATGAATCGCCTGTGCAGGAAATGCTAATATAGCAAAAATCGAAACAATGATGATAGTACAATAGAAATTAAAAAAAAACCAACACCTAGACAACAACTATTTAATCGAGCCAAAAAAAAATAAGTCAAAAACTTTCAAAGCTCACGACCAACTACAAACATACGTCTGTACGGAACTTTCCAACCTAAACTGAAAAATCATCTGCAGCTGCGATGAAAATTAAACAACCCGATTGCTGATAATGAGTCACTAATAGAAAGCAAGAAAGAGAACCAATGCGTGAAACGACGCTTTGGATATTCACTCGTTGATGTGCTGGCGGAAATGTCCAAAATTCTCTCTCAACTTGACGCTTAACTTATAATTGGGCCTCAAAAAATAATTATTTTTTAGGTTGTAATACAATAGTTCAATGTATCACATAATCTATTGTGTCATCAGCTCATATGTAAAGCGAAAACATTTACTAATGTTACATCAATGTCAATATAACAAGCATTAATGTACGTATGTAAAGTCTTATTATATACATATATGTATATACGATAGTAAATATTAGGGAGCTATAAACGCTTAATTGTTAATCCAAACAAACAACAAAAAAAAGTTTCCCTTAAGAATTTAATTAGTAAATTTCGTTTTGCCTTATTAAACATTAACTTATTCAACAATTTTAAAAATTATGTTTTTTATGTAGAATTATGCTAATTTTAGATTATCGTTTATATCTCAAAATAATTTTATATTTACAAATGTATATTCATGGTGTTTATAGATTATATTCGAATTTTGACACTTTTCATTTTGTACTGTACACGTTTAAGATATAAGTTTATCTTATATGCCCCTGGAGGAAATTATTAAAGAGCAATATTCGGAATATGAATATTTCGTGTGGGTGTAACTCACAACAAGAGACAAAATTGTACGACAGAGACAAAATTATTATTAACAATTCTTCGTAGATAATATACACTTTGATCCCCGCACAACAATATAATTTTAATGTACTGCTTATTTATTTATTTAAAGCCGAAACTAGTTTTTTTTGGCTTTTATCGTGTTCATCTGCGAGTAACTAACCATATACATATAAACAAACGAGAACAAATGTTTTCAACATCTTTAAGAAGTTAAATGGAAGAAATTAGATTAAATTGAAATGAATTGACTTGTTCAACGTAATTTATATTATATACGTATTAGGTCTCGTCATAAACTTGACTGACTGTAAAATGAAACGTAAAGACTTACGTATACAAGATTTACTATATATTTTATTTAAATACAAACTGAGCAAAAATCGTTTGTTTGTTTTTGACATGTTTTCATCTATATATTATGTATATTTACAAAAAATATCGTATCTCTATTTAACTAAACGGTTAAATATGGAAATTATATGTAGCTCACATATAATGTAACAACATAAATTTTTAAAGAAGTAAAATAAGAAACGACGATGATGTTATTTTCTTAGATAGACGCACACGAACATAAATATATATATATATATATATATATATATATATATATATATATATATATATATATATATATATATATATATATATATATATATATATATATATATATATATATATATAAACGTACATATACATTTTTCTGAATTTTAATGCAGGAACTTAATCAAAAGTTTTTCTTGGGTTCGTTATTTTATTGAGCAAAAAATGAGAGAAGATTAGAACACCGAAAAAGTTTTCCACTTTCGGTTTTCTATTTTGTATGTTTTGGATTTATTTGGCTGAATAATAATAATAATGGTAATTTTATTATTTTCAGGGAAATAGGTTTCCGCTGATATGGATCTGCCTATTATACTCATTCCCTGGATATTACGTTGCGTTGATAAGAATCGATTTTAATTTATTTATGGGCGAAATATAACTCGTTCCGATTCTACTTAATTATTTATATATATATATATATATATATATATATATATATATATATATATATATATATATATATATATATATATATATATATATAATATATATATATATATATATATATATATATATATATATATATATATATATATATATATATAAACAATTTAGAATATGTGCTTGATGAGGTTGTACAGGAGGGTACCAGTCGAAACTGGATATTTTACAACTGGATTTGACGAAACAGGATAATTCAAAACTGGATATTTTAAAACGAGATAAGGTACAAAACGAGATATGGTACAAAACTGGATATTTCAAAACAGGATATTTTAACATGTGATTTAAACTTAAAATAATTTTTTAGGAAAGTTCTGGAATATGGCCAATTAGGAAGGAACTCAGCGAGTTCTTAACCGATTATGATGAAATTCGATACGTAGGATGAAAATAGAATTTTAAAATAATTTTTTGGGAAGTTCTGGAATATGATCAATTAGGGAGGAACTCGGTGAGTTCTTAACCGATTATGACGAAATTCTATATGTAGGAAGGGAATAGGATTTTAAAATGATTTTTTGGGAAAGTTCTGGAATATAGCCAATAAGGAAGGAACTCGGCGAGTTCTTAACCGATTATGATAAAATTCGATATGTAGGATGAAAATGTTGATGAAATTAACTAATTTTTCTCTAAAGTGAAGAAAAGTTATATTAAGTAGAAGAATGATAAATAGATGAAGATAAATTTTACAGACAGTAAAATCAAGTCAATGGTTATTTTAATAAGATGAGAAAAGCAGCAATTAAAAAAAACCATTAGTGAAGGAAAATACTATCCCTCTGCTTAAAATTATTCAAGTATGAAACCTTACTGACCATATTCCAGAGGTTTCTCCAAAAAAGGTTTTAAAATCAAATTTAATTATATAATTAAAGAAAAAAACATTAAATAAAGGGAAATTCTATTTCTCTCCTTAGAAATATACAAGTATGGAACCTTACTGACCTTATTCCAGAACTTTCCCAACAAATAATTTTAAAACCCCATTTTCATCCTACATATCGAATTTCATCATAATCGGTTAGGAACTCGTCGAGTTCCTTCCTAACTGGCCATATTTCAGAACTTTCCTAAAAAATCATTTTAAGTTTAAATCACATGTCGAAATATCCTGTTTTGAAATATCCAGTTTTGTACCATATCTCGTTTTATACCTTATCTCGTTTTGAATTATCCAATTTTAAAATATCCAGTTTTGTACCTTATCTCGTTTTGTCAAATCCTATTTTGAAATATCCAGTTTTAAAATGTCCAGTTTTGAGCGGTTCCCGTACAGGAAGGGCTTAACTATTTGAAGGTTAACCAGAAACAAACATCACAAATTTAACAATTCGTAAAAAATGATTTAAAATTGCTGTACTATATTAGATTAGATTACAATAAGATGGAAAATTGAGCAACTATGAGCATAATTCATAGAACAGAAGACTCTGCGAGTTTGGACAATATTTTTTACAAAACAAATGATAGAAATGATTTAGAAATGGTAATCCCAGGATCCCGTTTCATTTCTTGATCCTGAAATCCCGGGATTATTCTCCGAAATTTTCGGGATTTCGGGAATAAAATATATTATTATTAATTGATCAGAATACAACGGAAAACTATAAATACAGCAATTTCTATAGCAACTCTAGTTCTACCCAGTCGGAATCATGGGAAATTGAGGAAGAAAATTTACAGTATAATCAGGACGGGTACATTTTTGATACTAGTGAAATTTATTTTAATGATAATGATGATGATGAAGATGGATTTTTAGTGCAAAATGAAACAAAATCTGAAGTAAATATAAGTCATGAAATAATTGTTCGTGTAATTAAAAAAGTTCGCAAAATTGTTTTGCTTTTTAAAAGATCCCCAACTAAGAACGAAACGTTTTTGCAAAAATATGTAAAAATACTATTTGTAAAGATAATACATTTGAAAATGGATTGCAAACCCCTGCAATTTTGATGCTTGAGCGGTTTGATATGTTGAAAACATGCAATCAAAGCGTTTTTAGACATTAAAACCGATGATTCAATAAAATTGAATAAAACTGAATAAATACACAATTATATCAGATCTTGTTTTGCTTTTAGTTCCAATCAAAGGAACAGAAGAAGTACTGTGCCGTCAAGACGTAAAAAAAACTACTGCAGATATGGCATTTAGCTCATGTTATCAAAAATAAAACAACAAAAATGTGACATCAGTCGTTAACTTTATTCTGATTTGATACCACGTGCAAAATAGAAAACTTATAATAGACCCTATAAAAAGGTTAGATAAAATTAAAGATCGTTAGGAAAACTTAGAAACTGAACATAAGGCTATTATATAAGAACTGACAATGAAAACTCTTCAAGAAAATTTCCAACCAAAGTAGAAAGCTTAGTTTACAAATTATAGAAGGAAATGTCCTTATCCAAAGGAGGATTCAAAGTTGACCTTCAAAAAGTTTATAATTATTTACGTGTAATAAAGCCAACAAATGTGGAGTCTAAAAGGGCTTTTTCGGCAGCTTGTTTCATAAATTCAAAAAATCGAAATCGGCTTAGCGTCAAAATGATCGTCGGGTTTTTTGATTTTTGGCATCTCTACCTGTATCTGATTTTAATATTACAGTCCTACTATTGAAATATAATTCGAACGAACAAACAGTAAGTAATACTAAGTTTTATTTTTAATTAGACTTTATCAAATTAAGTGAATCATTGGCTAATATATCGTGGCGTCACATGTAACGTTTAATAGATGTAAACGAAGCTTATTCTTATTTTATGGACAATATTGAATGTTGTATCGAAAATTCGAAAAGAAATTGTAGATGTTCGGTTTCGAACAGTAGACTTAAAAAGTGGCTAGCTTTTAAACTTTAAGAAAAAATAAGGGTTAAAAGTAACTTGTTTAAAACACATAAAGCACATCCATTTAATTTAAGTTTAAAGCTTACTACTCAGATAGATTCCACGCGATATTTTCATATGATTTTACCAAAACGAAACTAGAAATGAAAATTTTCGTTTTGGTTTCGTCAAGTGGTACTCAAGGCGATTTCATGACATCGAATATTATGCTAGCATATTAAATTCATGCTCTCGACCAACCACATCAATTAAATTTAAACAAAACACCCCGCTGCGAGTTAAAATATTTTCAACTTTATGAAAAAAAAATCGCAGGCCGCTAACTTAATCATACAAAAAATCCCGTGTTTTATTTGATTTTCATACAAATGACAACTATGACGTCACAGTATGAATTTAAAATGTTAACATAATATTCGATGTCATGAAGTCGCCTTCAGATAAAAAAAGTAAGTTTTTTTCTATGTATCAGAGATAGCGCTCAAAACTCTCCAAATCAATTTCACGCGAAAAGAATGTTTTGAACATTCATTTCGCGTGAAATTTTGACATTTTCATTGTTTCTGAAATATCAATGATAATAAACAAAACACGTCTTGTTAGTTTGAATATTGATGAGAGAAGAAAAATTTATTCATCTCAATAGACATTGATGGTTTGACATTTCATGTCATATTTCCAATGCGTTCAATGTCAACATCCTTCCTGAATTAATTTTTTAGAATTATTCCTTTTTATGTTTAATGTGCGTGGACAATTATTGGGAAAAACACACAAAAAAACATAAAATAAAATTGTGGCATTTTGCATCACAAATAAGTAACCGGTCGTTAACTTTCGTTCGTCAAGATCATTAGCCCAGTTTGAATTACAAAAACCAGTTAATTAATTTGCTGTAAGTGATGCCCAAGCTCATTGTGCCTTTTAGATATCGCAAGACTCGCTCGACAGCAATCCAGTATTATTTGCCAAGATTTTCAGCAAAATTAATGTCAGGACGATTTACCTGTGCAGCATAGAGCAATCTGACTACCGCTTCCCTGTATGGAACGTTACGCATCTCATACTTCTCATCTTCGGTTTTCGGACACATTTTGTAACTTATTTTCGGATTCAAATCCAGTGGTGTAAGTGTCGGATTTGCATCACTCATATACCAAAACGTTCAATGATTTCTTTGATGTATTGTCTTCAACTTTTCTTTAAGCTGATTCTCCTTTTCGATGTTGTTTAACAGAATTAACATGTCATCGACATATATAACGATTAATATGTAACCGTCTGTTACACAGTAAAAAATGCACTGATCGACTTGTGATTGCTTTAGTTCAAAATCGATTAGAATTTCCGATAATGCCGAATTCCATAAACGACTGGATTGTTTTAGGCCATAAATCGATTTTATAAAACGACAGTAACGTTTTGTACCAACATCAAATAATTCCGGCTGTTCCATGTAAATTTGGCTAACTTTCAAATCAAGCTTTACAGCTATTGCCAATAGATATCTAATTGAATTGTGCCGCACCACAGGTGAGAAAGTTTCGTAGTAATCTACACCTGCAACTTGTGTAAAGCTTATTGCCACAAGCCTTGCCATGTATCGCACAATATTGCCGTCTGCGTTGCGCTTTGTCTTAAAAACCCATTTACACTTCACTACCTTTTTATCTTTTGTATTTCCAATAAAACTCATGTTTTATTTTCGACGAACGAGTTCATTTCTTCTTGCATTGCTTTCATTCAACGATTTTTCAAAACACTTGAAATCGCTGCTTTAACGGTAGTTGGATCACTTTTTTCAATTGCAATGTATGTGTACTTTAGTTTTTGTCGACTCGGCAGTCGATTCAATCGTTGACTCTTCCAAGTCAATTACTGGCTGAGTAATCTACCCACCAAGCTGTACAGAAGCATCTACCTCTGGGTGTCTGCCAGTATGTGACTCCACTCGTTTAGTGATTAAAAAAGATTATCCGATATTTTCTCTTTTGATTCAAAATCGCTGCCTTTGTCGTTTTCTTGCAATGATACAACAAATTGATTAGTACTTTTTAATTCCAAATCGTTTACCTTATTGCCATTTTCAGTTTCTCTGCTTACAATGACCCTTTTTGTCGAATGATTAAAAAAACGATATGCCTTATAAGTTGTTGCATAACCAATAAACGTGCATTTGATTGCTTTAACGTCAAGTTTCTTTCTCTTGACATCTAGAACGTGTGCAAACACTTTGCATCCGGAAACTTTGAAAAAACTCAAATCTGGTTTTATTCCGGAAAACGCTTCCTCTGGAGTGCCTTTTTTATTTGTACCTTTACATGGTACACTATTCACTGTGATAATTTCGAGTTCTATTCATGCGTTGTGCAACGCCATTATGTTGTGGTGAATATGTCACCGTTGTTTGATGACCAATACCGGTTTTGTGCAGAAACCTTTTTAAAATTACTGTTAATGTAAAATCAATTTATTTCCTGTATTGTTTTCAGCATATTTTAAATATTAGTTTGGCTTCTGGAACTTTTCCAAATAAAATAAAAATTGCAGTTGTATTAAATTTACACAAAAACGAAACCCGCTCTAATAAATCAAATTATTGGCCTATTTATCTTTTTCCAGCGGTTTCTCAAATCATGCTGGAATTGATAAAACATATAGGAAATTTTTAGAATTTGGATGTATTTTTAGTGTATATTAATTTACTTTGTGATCTAAATTTTAGAGGGTTTCCAAAATAAATATATAAAATATTTCAGGAAGTTTCCATTATTTTATCCTTTTAATCTAAAAGTTATTCTGTTTTGTAAAATTTGTACTATTGGATAATATATATATATATATATATATATATATATATATATATATATATATATATATATATATATATATATATATATATATATATATATATATATATATATATATATATATATATATATATATATATATATATATATATATATATAATTCGATTTCTTTTTAAATTAAACTTGCATTTTAATTTTACTGTTTTAGGAAAAACTAGTTTTGATGCAATATCTGTTTATATATATATCTGTTTGTATATCTGTTTAAAAAATTTACATACAAAACCAAAATTGTAAAAGTATTATTAATTTTAAAATTGAGCAACAGAAGCTTTTCTATTACATGGAGACATTTTTTTTATGTTTTTTAAGAATAAGAAATCGGCAAATATAAATTTAAATAAATTCCCTGTACAATCTAAAACTACTTCATGTAAAAATTAATAAATTTTATCAAAAAGGTTTAAACTCTAGAGCTCAAATCCCTCAATATATAAATAACAATTACTCAATAATAATAGATACCCATTTTCATCCACTATTTTTCAAGCAAAATCCTCTACCTACAAAATTTATCCATTCTTGATAATTCAAATATAAAATGTTGAAATTTTCCCAGCATTAAAACGTAAAAAAAACACAAATAAAAAGAAAAACACTGATTGGAATCCATAAAAAAATCGAAAATTGTATTTTATTCCAAAACGTTTTCCCTTCCAGCGCAGAACAACAACCAAAAACTTTTCATCAATTTCTTCTCAAATTAAACCATAATTGAATGAATTTGTGTTCTCTCTGTTTTGTGTTTTCTTTATAGTATTTCTATTGATTTTCCCAAACCAAAATAAGCAAAAAAATAATAATAATAAAATCGGGAAAGCAAAACAACCTTGTGTGCTCTTCACCCGTTTAGTAAAGTAGTTGTACTGTGATGATTACACAATCACATACGAAAATTTATGAGAAATGGGAAGATATTTCACATTTATATTATATTTCGACAACTCGTTTCGTAAACTTTTGTTTTTCGAGTTTCAAATTTACTTACACTTATCATAAGATCTTTTTATGTTTTGTCTTTGGATAACAATAGAACTTGATACTATATATAAATATAACCTAAATTACTCGAACGATATACAATAGACGATGGTAGAATGATGATGGTACAGATATACGTTCGATGCGACACATTTACAATAAATTTAATATATGTAACGAGAAGCAATAAAATTTAATATTAATGATGCGATTCCCTTTGTTTATTTTTACTTACACGAATTAATAGAATAGCGAGAAAACTCAAGAAAAACTTTAATATCGCATAATTATTTTCAATTCTAAAATGAAAATTTATTGCGCGAGACTCTACAAATTCAGTTACGTTTGTTTACAACCATAATAAATTAACATGGTTACAACCATAATGAATTAAATCAGTTCGCCTCCCCTTTTTAGTACAATGATTATCTAGTACATTTTTGTAATTCCTTTTTTATTATATGTAACGCGTGTGTCGTTTTAGATCACATCAAAAATATAATTTTTATCTTTGGAACAACCAATTGTGTTTTTTTTTCTTTTCTACATCAGTTTGGAAACATGGTCCTTCGAGCCGGATAGATTGACAGCAATTAATCATCGAGATTTAGCGGCGTGTTACAACGTAGTGTATAATAAAATCTTCGAATTATAATCATTTGGTAACCAAGTCAAGTAATTAAAATGATTACATAAATCAGCTGTATCAAAGCAAAAATCGTCATCGTCAGAAAACCGTTATCGTGTAAACTCCGTTAATATTCTAGAACCAACTATTTTACACGTAATTGAAAATTGGATCATCGAAAAGCAACAACCAACTATTTTACACGTGTAATTGAAAATTGGATCATCGAAAAACCACAACCAACTATTTTACACGTGTAAGTAAAAATTGGATCATCGAAAAACAACGGGTATCATCTTTAAGAATCGTCGAATATAATATTGAATATATCATCGGATCATCAAATAATGTTTTCTTCGGACTCGAATTGATTACGAGTATAGCTACGAACATCAAAATACAAGTGAATATTTTGGAAAATAAATTCATAATCATCGAGTAATAAAATTACAATCATCACTGGGAACATCAATCTACTAATCAACAGCATCTCTAATCTAACAATATCATTATTCGTTATACAGGTACGTGCATGTTTGAATTTGTTAAAAGGTGTTCAATTTGTTCAATTCTGTCCTCGTTCATCGAAAACTGAAAGGTTCGCAAGTAGTTGATTAGTTTCGGTGTTTCTTCGATTAAAATTAGGTATAACTTAAACCAAATTATAATATTGTAATAATGACCGACGTAACAATTTCCGAGTTGAAACGGAAACGTGGTGGCTATAAAGCAATTATTACGCATTTTCAAAATAAGTTAGATCGCAAAGAATTGGTAAGGTTAGCTGATTTTGAATCTGCTTTGCAGAGAGTAAAATTGATGTATAATAAATATTATGAAGTTCAAAGTGAATTGGAAGGTTTAATCAATAATGATAAAGACGATGCAATATTGGATAAATTTGTATTTGAGGATCAGTATGGTTTAGTCGAATCAGAGTTACTCACTCAAATAAGTATCTTTGAAAAGAATGCTAACGATGTTTCGAAACTAAATCAGTATAAGCTGCCGAATGTAGACTTACCAAAATTTGATGGATTACCAATAAATTGGCTTAATTTTAAAGGTATTTATTCAAAATTAGTGCATGACAATGTTAAATTAAGTGATACAACAAAGTTTTCGTATTTGATATCATGTTTGCGCGGTGGTAAAGCATATCATATAATAGAACCGTACCCGATTGACGAGGTTAATTACGTAGTGGCATGGCAATCACTTATTAATCATTTTGACGACGAAACATTAATTCAAGAAATTCACGTTAAAGAACTGTATGAAATAAAACGACCACAAGAAAATAATTGTGTGTCTCTTCAAACTTTTATCGATACGGTGAATAAACATTATATGGCTTTACATACTATGGATGAATATTTGAATGTGTTTAATTTATTCTTACTTCATCACTTGCTTGAGAAATTAGACATTATATCAAAGGTCGAAGTTTTAAAGAAAAAGTCCGAAAATCACAATAACTCGTTAACGTTTGAAGCATTTATTGAAATAGTGCAGAGTCGTGTAAAAATTCTTCGCTCTATAAAAACTTCGGTATCCGGGAATGCGTCATACTCAAATACCAGCAAGCATAAGGACGGACCAGGATATAAGCCAAGGGTAGAGAAAGTGTTTATGTCCAAATATAGTGATATGTGTGAGTATTGTAAGGGGAATCACAAACTTCGTAATTGTCTGGAGTTTAAAAAACCGGATGTTTCACCGATGAAACGGTTTGGAATAGTTCGATCACTGCAACTATGTACCAATTGTTTGGACTCAAATCATAAGGTGGTTGAATGTCAAGATCAAGGATGTAGTTTATGTTCACTTAAACACAACATATTACTTCACTTCAAGGGAAACGGCTCAGGTGGTACATCACAGTCACGGAATAAATATTGGAATCATGCGTCACCAGGAAAAACGACCCCAATTCAATCAAGTTCGTCGAACGAAAATATTCCAAACGTACAATCTTCAACTGTGGCGCATAGTAGCATAGATGATAAAATGAATACTTTATTGAGTCAAGTGGTTTTACCTACTGCAATTGTGTGGGCTACAAGAGAAGATGGTACTGTTATGTCATGTCGAGCACTGCTAGATAGTGGGTCACAATCTCATTTTGTGACCGAACATATATGCCAGTTAACGAATATTAAGAAAAACCCTACGACGGTATCAATAGAAGGTATTAATCAAAGGTCGAGCAGCATTAAAAGTAGTGTGTTGATTAAAATTCAGTCAAGAACTTCAAATTACGAAATTTATTTAAAGTTCTTAGTATTACCAAATATCACAAACAACCTGCCATCAAACTATATACCAGTAAATACGAAAGATATACTGCAGCAGGTACCATTGGCCGATCCGTGGTTTTATAAACCAAATTCCATTGACATGATTTTGGGTGCAGAGATTTTTAATGAAATCGTTTCACTCGAAAAATTGGTGTTATTCAAGGAAATGCCACCATTTATTAACACCTTATTTGGTTATGTCATCGCGGGAAAATACAGTCCACTACAAGCAATGGAGTCACCCTCCAAATTGAAAAGCTATAATACAAATCATTCGTCGACATTTGTTTGTACATTGCAAGAACTGTCCAATCAAATACAAAGGTTCTGGGAACTGGAATCGATAAAATCACAGCAAAACTATTCGATTCAAGAAAAATTATGTGAAGAGCATTTCACAGACAATGTTACACGGGATTCAACTGGTCGGTATGTCACTTCATTGCCATTTAATAGTAAAATCAAAAATATTGGTGACTCAAGCAACGCGGCTATGGCCCAATTCAAAACACTTGAAGCCAAATTAAAAAGAAATCCAAAATTGCAAGTTCAATATTGTGAATTTATTAACGAGTACATTACTCTACAACATATGGAAGAAGTTGTTGATCCAAATGTCATCACAAATCCATATGGAAAATCATTTTATTTACCACATCATTGCGTATTAAAGGAAGCCAGTACTACGACCAAACTACGTGTAGTTTTCAATGCTTCGCAACGATCATCAACTGGAATAACCCTCAATGAATGCTTATTAGTAGGACCCACTATACAACAAGACCTCTGGTCCATTATCATGAGATTTCGTAAGCACCCGGTTGCTTTCTGCGCTGATATTGCGAAAATGTATCGCCAGGTAAAAATAAATGATTCCGATTCAGATTTTCAACGCATTTATTGGCGGGAGTCTAGTGAAAACGAAATAAAGTGCTATAAATTAAAAACCATTACCTATGGTACAGCGTCAGCACCATTTTCTGCTATACGAACATTACATCAGTTGGCAGATGACGAAAAGGTTAATTATCCTGAAGCGTCGATTATACTTAAACGTGATTTTTATGTGGACGATGTGCTAACAGGAGCCAATTCGATTTCAGAAGCATCAACATTAAAAACTGATTTAACAAACTTATTGAATAAGGGTGGTTTTGAGTTACGAAAGTTTGTATCAAACGAGCCGTCTATCTTATCAAGCGGAAATGAATTAAGTCAAAATGTTTCGGTCTTAGGTTTACGGTGGGATTACAGAAATGATAATTTTCAAATGCATTTTGATCAATTCGAAATAGACAAACCCAAAGTATATACTAAGAGAATGGTGTTATCAGAAATATCGAAATTATTCGATCCACTAGGAATATGCGCTCCTATGATCTTCATTGCAAAATTATTCATGCAAACGTTGTGGTCACACACAGAGTTAAATTGGGATACTGAGTTGCCATCCAACTTAAAAGAATATTGGGTTCAGTTTAAATCTCAATTAGTACAATTAAAAAGGATCTCATTCCCTCGAACCATTGGAATCCAAAAATATAAAAGAGTTGAGTTACATGGCTTTGGAGATGCTTCGGAGAAAGGCTATGGATGTGTAATATATATTCGTATCATTGATTTGGATGATAATATAACTCTTCGATTATTAAATGCAAAGTCACGAGTGGCGCCTCTTAAAAGTCAAACAATTCCAAGATTGGAATTGTGTGCTTCGTTGTTATTAGCCGAACTTATGGAAAAAACACTAGGCATAATGGAAATAAATTTTCAGTCTGTTTATTATTGGTCTGACTCGGAAATCACACTTTTACGAATTAAAAGTGAACCGTCGAAATTCGTGGTATTTGTAGCCAATCGTCTCAGTCAAATCCAAGAATTATCATCGCCGAATGATTGGCATTTTGTTCCTACAGAAATGAATCCTGCCGATTTAGTGTCGAGAGGACTTATGCCAGAACAATTTGAAAAATCAAGTTTATGGTGGGATGGTCCACAATTTCTGTATTTAAATCATGAGTTGTGGCCAAAACCATCGGCAACCAAAATTAATGAAAATGTGGAATTTGAACTGCGCAAAAATCAAACAGTATTGGTCAGCCATATTGCCAATTGGAGTGTATTTGAAAAGTATTCATCGATTAATAGATTACTGCGAATTACAGCTTTATGTAAACGTTTCATCGACAATTGTAAATCGAAACGAGAAAACCGAAAAGTTGGAAGAATAACCACACATGAGCTCGAAAGTGCAACGAAACATTTAATTAGAACCATACAACAGTCTGAGTTCGGTGATGAGATAAAAACTCTTCGCAAATCACAAATTGTTTCACCTAAAAGTAATTTAAAGTCACTGAGCCCATTTTTAGACAATGAAGAGCTTCTAAGAGTAGGAGGCCGATTACATCACGCCAATATTCCATACGATTCACAGCATCAATATATTTTACCAGCATCGCATGCATTCGCAAAATTGTTAACTCGATGCGAGCACGAAAGAATGCTACATTGTGGCCCTCAATCATTGTTGTACAGTCTTCGATTGAAATATTGGATCATTGGAGGTCGGAATTTATGTAGAAAAACTGTGAATAATTGCATCAAATGCTTTAGGGTGCGACCAAAAATAAATTCACAAATTATGGGTGATTTACCAAATCCTCGTGTCAATCCATCGAGACCATTTGCCATTACGGGGGTGGACTTCTGTGGGCCATTTAATATTTGTCATCAATTACGAAAAAAGATAATGACGAAAGTATATGTAGCACTGTTTATATGCTTTTCCACGAAAGCCATTCATATGGAAATCGTTGATAATCTATCAACGCAAGCGTTTATCGCAACACTTCGACGTTTCGTAGGTCGCAGAGGACTGTGTTCTCACATATATTCGGACAATGCGACAAACTTTGTGGGCAGCCAAGCAGAGCTGATCAAATTACAAAAACTGTTTTCGGAAGAATCTCATCAACGACAAATCGATAAATTTTGTTCGTCAACTAATATGCAATGGCATACAATTCCTGCTAGATCCCCACACTTTGGAGGACTGTGGGAGGCGGGTGTCAAAAGTGCTAAACATCATCTAAAATGCACCATTGGTCAAACATCATTTTTATATGAAAACTTACACACCGTCATCGTTCAAATAGAAGCGTGCTTAAATTCTCGCCCATTAAGCCCAATGTCGCACGATCCAAATGACATGACTTGTTTAACTCCTGGTCATTTCCTTATAGGACAACCATTGACAGCACTCCCTGATCCATCACTTGAGCATTTAACTTATAACAAGTTATCACAATACCAAAGAGTTCAATATTTGCTTCAACAATTTTGGAAACGATGGTCAAAGGAATATTTACTTCAATTACAACATCGTCGCAAGTGGTTGGAACCTAGTGACCAATTCAAAGTTGGGACACTGGTATTACTTCATGATGAAAACCTTCCACCAATGAAGTGGAGTATTGGACGGATAGTAAAAACGTTCCTCGGTGATGATAAAAAAGTACGGGTAGTACTGATTAAAACCGGAAATGGCGAATTCAAACGAGCTATAACTAAAGTCAGTGTATTACCAATCGATCCAATTGCATCTAACTCTCTTTAGCGTTGTTGCAGAAGGTTATAGTCATTTTTGTTTTATATGAACCGTATTTCTTTGTATATAACTATGTAGTACAACTTGCGAATCTTATCTAGACGTTCCTTTCAAGTTTGGTCTGTATATAATGAACACATTTTATCAACAATTCAGACGTGCTCGTATTTGGTGTATAGTATTATGTTATAACTTATAAGTAGTTATGTAAGAAAAATATTAAATATTAGTAACTTGTTGAAATTAATTATTTCAAGGAGGCGGGCATGTTTACAACCATAATAAATTAACATGGTTACAACCATAATGAATTAAATCAGTTCGCCTCCCCTTTTTAGTACAATGATTATCTAGTACATTTTTGTAATTCCTTTTTTATTATATGTAACGCGTGTGTCGTTTTAGTTTTAGTTCTTTGTTCGTGCTCGTGTAGATCACATCAAAAATATAATTTTTATCTTTGGAACAACCAATTGTGTTTTTTTTTCTTTTCTACATCAGTTTGGAAACAACGTTAATTCTACTTTTTGAAACGAGCACTGCACTGCCTTATCTGCATCAAGCCCGGTACCTATAATAATCCAAACGCGGTTTATTTTAATATATAAAAACGTTGGTACGTATGTATGGACATAAAACGGTTAATTTAATTGATTTGTAATGTTCAACCAATTTTTTTTAAATCTAATTTATATTAATTTTAAAGTTTTGTGTCAAATAAAGTGTATATAAATTTGATTTTAGGCGGTTGCATGACGTATTGATCATAAAACGGTTAATTCAATTGATTTGTAATGTTTAATCTTTTTTTTAAATTTTAATTTATATTATAATTTTTATAATTTCATATTTTTAATGATGTAATAAATTAATTAATTGTAAATTTCAAGCAAAAACTATAATCCAATTTATTTTTATTTCTCCTGCTTGGAAAAATTAGCCTATTGATAGATTTTGTTTTTAGGGATTTTTTTTCAGGTTACAGTTGAACGGTGGCACACTGGAGTTACTGATAAGAGATGGCAGAATATAGAAAACAGAATGCAGTATGCAGTATTTATGCTAACAGTATTTATTTTCAAATATATTAAAATCACTCTTATCCTACCGTTTATTAAATGTAAAACGACTGTGAGAATAGGACCGGCGTTAACCGAAACACTTGACAAGCGCCTGGTGTCACAGTCTCATTAATCAATCACTGAACAACAACTAGAAGCGGCAAGAGAGAATACACGATTGTGCAATGTAACCACTCGTGCATTAGAAAGTGATGCACACAGAATAGCACGACTTGCACAAATGAGAATTACAATTCAAATGTCACACAAGAGTAAACAACAAGAGCACTAACACTGCCATCATCCAGTCGAATAAGATCGCATTCTAATAAGATCCAGACATCGAGTCATTGCGCACATCCACAAAAATTACTGTCTGACCAGGCAAAGTGATTTTGCCTACATTGAATCCAGCACCAGAGCTATTGAAAACGATAAAGGATGGCAACACCGCAGAGTCCGAATTAATTTTTTTTTTAAATATGGAAATCAATACTGGTTTTTAAAAGACTTTTTTCGCCGCCATTACCATTACAGAAACGGATAGGACGCATATATAATTCAACATTCAAGATACAAGACTAACATCCGATGCGAGTTCAAAACCATTCAAGTAATACAGGAACGTACTGTCGTAGCCGATTTACAAATTTTTATAACCTCATCCGATAGTTTAAGCAAGTGTCCAATCAATTACAAAACGATAATTATATGACTGTTATTAAAGCCGATAAAGTGCCTTTTGGCAAAAATGCAACACATTTTAATGCTTTTATGCGGATGGCAATTTTAACCCTACGGAAATTGGTCATGCACTGTAAGACCTTGACATATGCATATGTCCTTTACTTTCGTCATACACTGGAAGACTTCGGCATATGTAGGAATATATTCAAATTGCAATGACCTACGTATGGGCAAGACCTGATTTATTCATCACATTTACATGTAAACCCACAGTGGGACGAATGGCAAAAACGTGAGTTTAATCATCAAGAAATCGATCATATTATATCAGCGGAAATTCCAGATAAAACAGTAGATTCAGAATTGTTCCTGATTTTAACGACAAACATGAAACATGGTCCATGTGTTGCCATCAACCTCAATTCACCATGTATGGATAATGGAAAATGCACTAAACGCTTTCTCAAGGACTTATTATTGGATACTGTTACAGAAATTGATGAATATTCACTATATCGTCGCCGATCTACTGAATGTGGTGGCCCTTTCTTTGTTATATCTATATATAATAGATGGAATGTACCTTATTGTCCTCTTCTATTGAAGATATACAAAACACATATAAATGTAGAATTATGCAGCTCTGTTAAATCTATTAAATTCCTCTGCAAATATGTACACAAAGACAACGACATGGCGCTTTTGCTGTCCAAAATTTTAATCAAAATGACGAAGTTGCTCGTTACCAAATGAGCAAGTAGATATAAGCAGTAATGAGGCAATCTGAAGAATTTTATCCTTTCCTATTCACGAAAGAAATACACTCATTTAGTTATTCATCTTGAAAATGGAAAACGTGTTTACTTCACAGAAAAATGTAGTTAGGCGAGCAGAAGCACCACCAAAACCAACGTTAACGGAATTTTTCAAATTATGCCAACAACAAAATGATTTTTTCAAACGATTCCAACGTACCATATATGTCTCTTAGATTACGACTAAAAAAACTTGGGAACCCCGTAAAAGAGATAAACCCTTCATCGAATATACAGGCATTTTTTCTACGAATACATTAGGCAGGTACTGTGCTGTTTTATGATGATTTTTTCTTTCACAATGTGAAAAAAGCATCAGGAATTAACCTTTGTGCAAACACGAGCATCGAACTACTTTTTATCAACACACAAACACACCCGGGTGTGTATATAGTTTTATGGTGCATTTTGAATGAAAAGTTGAAAATAAAGACTATTTACTTTCTGTTTTAGGCAACCTGTTTTATCCCTTTTTTCCAAAGGTTGCTAAATTATTACTTCAAAAGGAAATCCTAATTTGCGCTAGAGCATTGCTTCAAGGACATTTATGGTGTTAAATTTATCTAGATATTTGGTGTTGTTGGATTATATACTTTATGCTTTAGAGGTTTAGACAACCATATAATATGGGCAGCTATGCAGCGACATCCAAAATATTACAAAAAAAGCTATAGACCCGGTTTGGTTTGTCGATAAGTAATATATTCACCTAACATTTTATCCATGGTAACAACTGCGCTTTTTATAGAGAGAGTACTATTTAGCTTAATTTAGAATCACTAAAAGTTCTATCATTGTGAAAGCTAGATAATAATATCACTTTTTATTTTTTTTTAAACCAAATTCTGTCGACCCATGTTTCACATTATCAAATTCCAAATTGTCTTAGTATAGCTGGATGCCCATTATTCCATTGTTGATATTTCCTGTATGCTTTACTGTTTGCCATGTTTTAATATCTACATAGCAATGTAAGGTGCTTAGAGAACGTATGAAGACTACCAGACCGGTTCATTATATTATGCAATAAATGCCAAGGGGACTTTGGAATGGTTCTCTTGATCGTTTTGTTATAACAAACGCAACAAATAGTTTTGGTCCAATTTTTCAGGTTAGATTATAACCAAATTTAGTTTCTCCTTGATAAGTTGGAAAGAGCGGCCATTTTTTTCGGCTGTCATTTAACGAGTGTAAGATTTATTTTTTAATTTTTTTGAAAAGGTTCATTATACATAAAATAAATATTTAAACTATTGAACCTCATTATTTTATCGTTTTGAGGTACAGTTAAACACAAGTATCTAAAGCCTTGTATTTATACTGTTAAAACTTGGTAATAGTTGCCATTTTAACTATTTTATTATTGTACACACCTGAGTTTGTTCGTGTTGTTTATAGGATATAGGTAGAAAAACAAGGTTCTCAAACATACTAGGTCCTGGTTTTTTAACCTAGTTTTTTGTATAAGTTGTTCATTTTGATTGTTTAGGCGACTATTAAAAAAACTCAGATCGACAGGAATTTTCCTTTTAAATTATTTTTACATTAAAAACCCAAATACACGCCCAGGTGTGTCGGGTTAACAGGAAGGTGATATATATATATATATATATATATATATATATATATATATATATATATATATATATATATATATATAGAGCATATAATGCTACTTTTATACAGCAATACATCGGTGATACTTTTCTACTTTACATAAACCTATATGTAGTTAATATTCAACCCGATTTAAATAAATACATAAATATAGGTTAAGAAACTTCACAATGAACCATAGCTCATTCATATAAGACATAAGCCAACGTCTAAAGATTATTTCACAAAATAATACTTCACTGCTACAGCCAGTAGATTGCGGCATCATTTTTCATTTAAAACTTACTTCAACAGAAAATCATTGCAATTGATTTTAGATTTAAATGGTTCAAAATCAATTAATGTACAGAAAGCTTAAAAATAATTTTCAATAAGCCAAAATATTAACGTTAAACCATAGATTAAGTATAAAAAGATGTTCCAATTAGGATAAAATATAAAAGTAAGTGACGGGTACCTCTAATGGGCTGACGGATACCACTAGAAAAATGTAAAAACATTTTTTTGAATTACTGTACAAAGTACAAAAATACATTTTTCTTTGTTTTATTTTTCTATACTTGGTTTTATTTTTTTATTCTTTCATTGTCGAATGCATATTTTACAAACCTTCATTATACACTAACCAAGAAAAATAGTTTCTTCTTTTTAGTTTTACTTTCTCTATTATTATTTCTAGATATACATTTTTGTTGCTTGTGTATGGGCCATCTTTATTATATCTTAATCTATGGTTAAATGCATGTTTAAAAAAGATATGACCAAACGTGCCTAAATCGACTAATGATGCAATTAGTAACATTTTAGAACTTGGTAACACTATCGAAGGGATATTCAAGATTTATAAGATAGAATCCGAAACAGCAGTTTACGTATAGCAGTTTACGTATAGCAGTTTTTCTTTGTTGCTAATATTCGTATAATATTCAGCCAATGTAAACATTTTTTGAGGTTTTTACTTTGAAAACAACGTTGGTGAAAAATTTACCAGCATCAACATTCAATGGCCAGAAAGTACGCGCATGACAAAAGGGTTTAGAAGCGCAGTGAAGTTTAGAAGACAATCGATATGGAGTAACACATAGTTACAAAATACATCCTAAAGGGAGGATGATCATTACGAGGTGTCAAATCAAGAAAAGATTTCCCTGTATGACCAATCGTGTATCTATCAAAAAGTTTCAAAGATTGTCGGGTGGATTTAACTTTCAAAACAGTTAATTTTTTGCTTTTGCCAATGCCGATCTGTTTACTGAAAGGTGTTTAAAAATTCAAAAAAAAAACTGCTAATTTTCTAATCACCAGAACAAACCGACTATTAGCTATTATAGAATAACTGTTACAGGTCGTATAGTGATAGTTAAGAAGTTAATTTAAACACACCGCGGTCTTGAGTTCGATCACCTAAAACAATCTACAACGATCACCAATTGTAAAAATATGATCTGAAGCATCTTTAAAAGATCTCAGTAGAGGGTCAATTTTGGTCTTGATTTTTTTGGTTTATATAGTTCTTGAAAAATAACTTTCTGTAGTTTTGCTAAACATAACCAAGTCGATCAAGTCAGTTTCAATGACAGGTGTCTAATATGTTATGATTAATATTATAAAACAAGTTTCCTGTTACATTTTCACTATATGTATTATAATTTGTGAGCACTCGATTTAATACAATAAATTTAATGGATTATCAACAAATTGAAATGGTATTTCAATAGAAATGACATCTCTCTATATATAAGAGGATTTCAATGAATGTCCATAAAGTATGAAAGCACAAATAACATCACAATAATTTAATCTCTTTGATATATATATATATATATATATATATATATATATATATATATATATATATATATATATATATATATATATATATATATATATATATATATATATCAAATCAACAAGTGTATTTATGTTCTTCGTATATATGTATATTATGTCACACCCAGCTTCACGTGTCTGACAAATAGCTGGACGTCATTTTATTATAGTTCATCGTCGTATTTTATTTATATACAATTTTCTTATTTTATTTAATGGACATTTTTTTGTCTTTCTCCACAAACATTCACAATATAATCAGATAAAACGTTAAAACTAAAATCTAACACGAATTACAATCTTAAACATTGATATCGGCATTGAATATAAGAATTTGAAAGCGCATTGAATGTATTCCTGTGGATTTTTATTTTATTTTTAATGAAAATTCGTAAAATACGAAAATCCAAGCGGGAGATCCATTTTTCGGAAAATTATGAAAAACTAATTTTAATACTATATATAGAACCTTTAAATTTTACTAAACATATATATATAGTTAAGACCAAAAGCTTAAATAAAAAGTTTTTCTAAATTCGTATAAATTAAATCTGACAATCGAAAATACGATGAGTAACACCAAGAAACACCAAAATAAAATACTTACACAGCATCATGTCTATCTCGTATTTATCTTAAATCTATCCTAGATAAATCCCATATATATAGATAAATCTTTTTGACGAGAACAACAACACAACGTACAACTTTTGATATTAACATTCCCTAGAGATAGTTAAAAAAATATTGAAGCTTTTTATTTTTTTTATTGATAGAAATGTATTTTGATGTGTATACAACACAAACATACGAGTAATATACCGAGAGTTAGATGAATCAACGGTTTTGTTGTTATTGTTCGTCTTTATATATAGGATTTCATCGAAAAAGTGATAAATTTTCTTGGGGGATTTGTTGATGGTTGTGATTACAGGATTTATATATATTTATATATATATATATATATATATATATATATATATATATATATATATATATATACATATATGATTTTAATGTAATCGAACGATTCATGATACGATGACCAACGACGCGCTTACGTGAAGTGACTTAAGTGAGTTAATATGGTTTTTTCACAACTTGTAAAATCGTTAAAATGTATTGATTATTTTGATCTTTAAATTTATATAAATTTATCCATAAAATGTGTTTATTAGCTCAAACTAAATTAAGTTGAATTAACTAGTCATCTATTAACTATTAATTTTCTATCTAATTATTCGGTCATTTAGTGCATAATATAATTTTATTTAGTTAAAATTTAACTGAAAGTTTATTTTTATTAGTCAACGATGTAAAATGAATTAGGCCGCAAAATAGTAAACAACTATTACTTAACAAGTGAGTACAATGTAGAGTTCCAAAATGACTTCCTAATAAAATATTCTTAATTTTGTTGAAATAAATTATTAAGAAAGCATGAAATCAGATCACTAATCTCGCTTTGTTAGTTTATTCGTTAATATACTAGTGGTCGTTTAGTAGGTAATGATAACGACCTACCAAAAAAAAAAAAAAAAAAAAAAACGGAAAATCATGTCAAATAAAGTTGAAATGTTTTTCTATATAACATTTGATTATGGGTGCATTTTTGTAATCATCATTTTATCATCATTTACATATATTTTTATGTTTTATATCATACTTTTCCATGCTTTTCACTTCCTTACTTTGAACAATTTTAAATATGTACCTTTACGCTTTTATTAGTTTGACTTGTGCCATCTTTCGAATTAATTTTCACCCATTTCTATACGTCTAAATAATTTGATTTCCACACGTACTAGGACTCGATGACAACACAAGAATTTCATATCTTTGAGATCACCAGGATCATCAGGAACTCAAAAAAATCAAATGAAACGTATAATAAAAGACATTTAGGGGAATTAATTTACACATTATAATATATATATATATATATATATATATATATATATATATATATATATATATATATATATATATATATATATATATATATATATATATATATATATATATATATATATATATATATATATATATATATATATATATATATATATATATATATATATATATATATATATATATATATATATATATATATATATATATATATATTAGAGAAGCCCGTGGCAATGAAAAAAGAGTTGGGTTTTGATTTCTGCTGGAGTTCAAATGGAATAATTTTAATGAAAAAAGATAAAAATGCTTCACCACAGCTTATCTCTTGCTCGAACGATATTAATAAACTTAAATTAATTAATTAAACTCAATTTAATGTTAAATACTAACTTAAATACTATTCATCTGATAATCTGAGTGATTCATTACCTAAAATTATTAATTCCACAAATTTAAAATCTAACTTAAATTCTTCTTGTTCTTCTTTTAGGTTTGGTTTTAAATAAGAAGCCTAAGAGAAAACTTCGATTGTTTTTTGGCGCATTTAAACAACAGAAATTTGGATTAATGCAATTGAAATAAATCAATAATACATAAATGGATATCAAACTCATGCTTGCTGTAAATATAATTATAGGTCGGGTGGCGTGGCAGTATTCGTCAAAGATAATATACAACATTCTTCCAGCAACCTATAATTGTCAACTGCTGATGCTCTACAGTTATCAATATCTTTCCATGGTATTACATTTAACTTCATTCTTCTGTGCCGGTTACACAGACAAGCTATTCCTAATTTTTTAATTGAATTAGATGGCTTATGTCAACACATTCACAGTCGTAACATAATTTTAGGCGATATCAACATAGACATTCTAAAGCCTTCGACGTTATGTGATGAATATAAAATGTTAATGGCTTTAAATGGGCTCGAGCCCGTTATTACATGGGTTCGAGCCCGTTATGTCTAGTAAAATAGAAAAGGTACTGTAATATTTAACAATTTCGAAATTGCCAATGTTTTTAATGAATTTTTTGTTAATGTTTCCCAAGACTTAATTAAAAAGAATAAGGAAGAGGGTTTTATGTCTAGAAATGAAAGCAATCATCTGTTGTTTGAAACCATGATTACAAACACATCATTATTTGTACCAACAAACTCTGTGGAGGTTTTGGGTATTGTTCGGCCACTGAAAAATACTAAATTTATTGGCATTGATGGTATACCACAAAGTTATTTTCCAGCCGAGTTAAAAATGGTGATTGTAATTCCCGTGTTTAAAAAAAATGATAAAGAGGACCCAAATTGCTTTCGTCCTATGTCCATTTTAAATACTGAAAATACGTATAGTCTCATTTATTGAAAAGAATAATATATTAAGTGATTTAGTTTTAGAAAGCACTTGTCAACTGAAGATGCTTTATTAAACTTTTTAGAACCGGTGTATAACAGTATTAATGAGAAACCTAAGGTAGCTGCAATTTTCATCGATATCACTAAAACATTTGACACTGTAAATCATTCGATTTTATTCAAAAAGTTATGTAACATTGGATTTAGAGAGAGGTCATTTCCTAAATATGATTAAATCCTTCCTACTTAACAGACAACAAAAAGTTAAAATAAATAATGTTTTTAGTGCTGAAAAATTCTTTAATGTTAATTCTTCAAGGGACATGAGTTTCCAATTTAATTTAAAGTCCTTAAAATTAAATTGGAAAACTCATGTCTGTAATTTAAAAAAAAACTTACTTTTTGTCACTAGAAAATTATATTATATCGATCCATTTCGACATTACTTTTATTAAAAATGGTCTATTATGCATTGGTGCATTCCAAACTTTAATATGGTTTAACATGTTGGAGTGGAACTTACTTTGTTAACTTAAAACCAATTGTTACGCTACAAAAACATCTGATAACATCTGTGATTAACTTAAAGCTGAGACTAACTCATACATTTCCGCTGCTTGTTGCTAATCAAATTTTACCCTTAAGAAGCCTTTATGTTTATAAGGTTTTAAAAGTATTCTTTAAAAAATGTGGCTATTTGAGGGTAAGAGAAAATGTTATTTATAATTTAAGAAATAGCCAAACTTGTTCAATTAAAAAATCAAATACTGAAAATTATGGGCGTTTCTATTTAAATGTAGCTCCCTTTTTATTTAATAAACTACCAAGTGAGATAAAAAAAAATCGCTTAAGAAATTCCAAAATGAAATTAAATTATGGTTAATGAACATGGTGATGAAGAATGTCTAACTTTTACTTTTAGTTTTAAAATAATTTAAAATGTTTTTATTTTATTTTTTATGTTTAAAAAATTCACTCTTAAACAGCTTGTGTGCGTTAGGTAGGGAGTGTCGAGTATGTGGCGACACGTAAAGCACGCACCGCATCAATTTTTTTTACACAATGTCTGTTGGAGTTAAGTTTATTTTGGCTATATGAATTGTAATTTAAAAAAACTATGTACCCATTATTTAAAATCTTAATATATATATATATATATATATATATATATATATATATATATATATATATATATATATGTACTTCGATACATTTTTTATTAAATCAGGAGTACTATTATTTCTTTTGTTGGTGTACTTAAAATACAATAATTAAAATATAATAATTAAAATAATTAAATAAATTAAATAATTGTAATTATTGTAAGGAACAATTTTTCTACAAAATAAATAATTAAATATATATATATATATATATATATATATATATATATATATATATATATATATATATATATATATATATATATATATATATATATATATATATATATATAGTGTGTGTTCTTAATTAAAATTAGCATTATTTAGCATATTAGGTCTCTTACTTTGGTAAATTTACACTAACAATGCCGTATATTTCAAACCAATTTGGAATAGATTTAAACCAACTTTTAGTTGGTGTAGAATAATTTTATTCTACCTCTAATTGCAATGCTTGTCACCAGAGACGCTATAATTTTTTTTATGTATACAGGTTGGCAATGCAAATGTCATTTCGTGTTTGTTTATAAAAACGACCAAAATTTAAAATACATTTTGACGTATGATGTCCAAAATTGAAGTGAAAAGTATATTATTATTGTTTTGTTTTGTCATGCAAAGAAAAACAGTGGTTTTAACAGCTATGTAAATTGTACGATAATTTTTAATTTATAGTGCACACGAAATCGTTTTTTACATAAATTCTACCAACTGCTGAAAGTAAAATTAAAATTATTCTTGTCCCTTACTTTGGGTACAAATTTAGCACCGAACAAATAAAGCACCGAAGACAACAAAATAGTTTTATAATTTTGATCTCGTGACCCGACCAGGATCTTCAAGATAACAAAAATATAGGTTTACAGGTTATTCATATGACGTAATTAATAGCAAATACTGTTCTTCATCTAAAAAAAAAACTAAAAATGGAAAAGCAAAAGTATGTGATAACAATAATGAATTATTGATTCTTATCATTTTTTACCTAATTAACAAGATAAAAGTACGTAAGCTTATTAGTATCATCAACCGCTTTTTATTTTAGTAAATGCTAAATTAATTACTTAAAACTAGTCTAATACAAATTTTGAATTGGCAACTGGTTTAACACTCACCTAGCCACTGTGCGTAATTACTTCTTCATGACAAATAGCACGAGCAGCTACGAGTAGTTAAAATTTAGCAAAGAAACACACCCATTGGTACTTATAAGTACTTGCGGTGGTCGACTGGAAAGCAACTATGATCTGTTTTACTCGTGGGAATCACAATGAAAAATGAAACTACAACACACAGAAAAAGAAGAAGCGTGTTTTTTAGTTTTTTTTTTTATTAAAATTTTTTTTTAAATTATTTATAGTTATGTATAGTTCAATGAAATTTTCTTTTATTTCTATTTGAATTAGATAATTAAGGTTTCAGGGATTCTGTTAATAAAGTGACAATTAAACAAACACTTCCATATTTTAACTTCAATTGGCGATACATGCTAAAACTACCTTTACTTCTAACATTAAAATGTCATCCTGTAAAAAGTAATGGTTTATCACCAAAATTGTGATACATATTACAAATTGCAAAACAGATATCCAACAAACTCCTATTTCCCAACTAGCAAAAAGGGTGGCAAAAAGGATTTTTCATCACTTGATTACGATCGGTGGAACTTCCTACTTTAGGCCATTTAGCGGTTGTCCGTAGACAAGATCGGCAGGAGTGCATTCGAGAACAGTCTTGTTCGAAATTCATAGCCCAAGAAGAATAAATGGGAGTTCATCACTCCAATTAAGGGAATTCGATCTACCATAAAGCATCCGCTTTTAAATGACGATGTAGTCGTTCTACCATGCCATTTGCCTGTGGGTGATATGTCGTCGTAAAAGTCGAATGGACTGCCTTGATAAATCGTGATTTCGAATAGAATACTAAATCTCGAAATGTACTGGTATATGAAAGCTTTACAGTAGTGTTTCCATATCCGGTAAAGGTATAGCTTCTGGCAAACGTGTACATCTATCAATGTTATATATATATATATATATATATATATATATATATATATATATATATATATATTGCTATTAGTGGGAGGTAATGGTTCGACTAGATCAACATGGATTTGTTCAAATCTGACCTTTGGAATGGTGAAATTCGATAAAGCGATGGTTGACCATGTCCACAAAACGCTGCATCTGCCGAAAACAAGTGGGTTGTGGAAAGTTTTGGATTGCCATGATACGATCTACAGATGGCTTAATACCATTTTTAGTGATATCATGACTGAAGAAATTGATAGAAGCTACACAGAATTCACATTTGGAGAGTTTAATTGTTAAGCCTTATTGTGCCAAACGATTTAAAATTATGTTTAGATGCTCGTGATACTCAGCTTCGTTCCTACTTGATACTAAAATATCATTAATATACACATATGCGAAATTTATGCCTTTTGTGACTTCATCCATTAGACATTGATGTCTGAGCCGCGTTCCTTCATCCATATGGCATTAGGCACTGGTAAACTCATAGAGTCCAAATTGTATGGTAATAGCTGTCTTATGGATGTCTTCTGATGCTACAAGTATTTGGTGGTAAGCATGCACGAGACCAATTTTGAAGAAAACGGTGCGTAGTCTTGTAGATTAAGGGAAAACTTATGCGTATGCAGAAGGGGATACCTATCTAGTACCGTGATCGCGTTTAATCGGCGATAGTCCACGCAAAGTCGCCAGTCGTTGCTGTCGCGCTTTGGAACTAAATGTAAATGTGAAGCAGCACTGGAAGAACTTTGTTCAAACTTTTTTCTTGGGCCGCGAAAATGGTAGATGCTCCTGCAAAGGTAGGTCATAACGAACCTCTTGTGTGAGACTTGGATAATGTTTGAGAATTTCATTGAATGTGCCTTCAATAACAAATAATCGCGAAAGTACATCAGTGAGTACTTTTACTTTCATCATGCTAACTTATAACGACGTATTTATATCTAAAAGATGGATATGTCTAAGATCAACTAACCCCAATTTAACTAGAAATTCGGCACCAATAATTGGTCTTGTAACAGAAGCAATTATAAAGGGATGTCCGAAATCACGACGAAGACACAAAGCATGAATTATCACACAAAGTGAAGTTTCGACTTTTGAAATAATAAAATTTACAACTTTTAACTATTGATAAAAAAAATAAAAAAATATTTTTAAGCACCACAGCCATGGTAATTTAAAGAGCGTTAACAGAATTCAAACGAATAATGGTAATATCGAAACATAGCACAACATTAAATACATATATTTGCATAAAAATCATAACGATTTGCAAATTATAAAATTAACCAACCAAATTGTATACAGCATATACCTCGACTCGTGTACATAAAGTATAACTAACAAACTTTTTTCCAATATTCAGCACGTCCCAAATGTATTATATGTAATATGAAAAATCTAGGGTAATATCATTTCACAAAATTTCCATAATTGAATCAAAAAGTTGAAAAAATAAAATGTTAATAATTTATAATGGTTATATATATATATATATATATATATATATATATATATATATATATATATATATATATATATATATATATACGGTGAGCTCTCGCTTCACGGTTAAAAAAACTCCACACAGTAATTATTATTATTCTGAATCTGCGCCATTTTATTTTCATTTTTAAATGTAATAATTTAACTCTATATAGAGAATTGTTTAGAAATAATATTAGAAAATCATTTAGAGCATAAATTTATTTTCTTTATTAAAAAAAAAAAAAAAAGTTATTTTGTCGTTCTAAAATCAAAAACCCGAACAACGTTAAAATTATATTCAAATATGTATGTAGAAAATTGGCATATAACTAATTCATTTTGAGTTTCATCGGCCGAAAGTCGTTTAACAGAATTTATAGTAGAATTGTTCAATTTAGCTCTTCGACAGTATACTTAACTAAATGCAAACCAATTAATTTACGTAGATCCAAAAACCATATTTTCACTGTAATTTACTAAGTTACTAAGTGTGTATATATTTTCACCTGTTAACAGAATTTATTAAATATTTAATGACTTTGGTTGAATATGCACTATAGAGTACGAGTATATGTGTACTCGGAACTCGATATACATAAGTAAGGGCAAACTTTGCTAAAATTAGGTACAACAAAATAAAAATGAAAAAAAAAGTTTTCAAATAGACCGGAAGCAATTTTTTATAATTTACAATATTTAGATTTAAATTTATGTATGTAATTTTACATGTGTGTACCATAGAATATGTATGTTTAAATGATGATGTACTTACTCAGATGGACAAACTCATTTCAAGAGTAAAATATTTTATTTGTTTTGTTTTTAAATTTGGAATACGATAAAATGTGGCCGTCTCTTATATACATTGCTTCGGTTAACCTTCGGTATTTTGTTGGGTAACTTTATTAATAAGTATACAATTTCATAAAATTTAATGTTCGGCGATCAAAATTAAAACACATTTATGTGAAATAAAATCGTATATCAAATCAGGCAGAATTTTAAAAGGTCAAGTGATTAAAAGGAACAATATATATATATATATATATATATATATATATATATATATATATATATATATATATATATATATATATATATATATATATATATATATATATATATATATATATATATATATATATATATATATATATATATATATATATATATATTTAATTTCTATTTATTTAATTTCTAGTTAATGGCGAGAATTGAACTCGAGATCGCGGCGTAATAAGCAAGTATCTTAACCATCGCTTTAAGACCGTTGACTAATATGTTATACTAATACTAATAAAATGTTTCATACAAACATTGTCACATAACAGTTCCTGGAAGTTTGACTTGAAAATCCGATTATGCCAGGGTGATTAAATCATGTTCAATATTCGGAGCTTTATGGCATTCGTTGATATTATCTGTTCTCCGGACATAGGGTTGCAAGTCATTGTAATAAACAGTACATTAGAACTTGATAATTCGGTACCACATTTCTAGCGATTAAGATATTAAAGATGATAAATTAAAAGTAATTATAGATCCTAAAAAGCCAATGGTAATAAATGATTTTTGCGATTTGACACAAAAATTGTATGCCTTTGCATAAAAAGCAAAAAGGGCTTTCCAATTATTGGATTTTAAATTTTACCAATTTGACCACAACGCCGTGATCAATTGTATGTAAAATCGTTCGTTGGGCTGACCACCTATATATTTATATATATATATATATATATATATATATATATATATATATATATATATATATATATATATATATATATATATATTATACTATTTACATCAAGAGGGTCAAGATAATATGGAAAATTTAATAGTTTCTCCTGTGAGTAATGCTATTATAAATTCGAGTTAATCCGATGTTGGTTTATGATCGATTGATGCATCTACAATGCTCGGTTCGATACCAGCGCTTGAATCTACTCAACTCGTATCACCTACTGCTGATGAAATTGGTTTGGTAAATGATTAACCAAATCCAACAGATTTTGGAAAAAATTTGGAGGTTCCTTTCTGCAGTAATAAGCCGTCAATTCTTTCTGTTCTAAAAAAGAGGTCTATAGAAAGGATTAACTGTTCATTTAATAAAGCAGTTAAGTTTGATTATCAACATACAAGAACTATTTCCGGTACCTTGCCGAATTTTGAAATTAAAACAGTTGCTCCTAAATGTTGGCTTCATTTATCCAGATTTAGTCCTTCTACTAGGTAAGATGATATTTTAGATCTTGGGTACAAATTTGTGCAAAGTTGGTATGCTCATCCCTAAAAATAAAACTCGTAAAGATCTCGAATGCATTTGCTTTAAATTGGGTATAAATGAACAACTTCGTGTAAAGACTCTAAATGCAGAGGTGGTGAGTTGATTGATGTTAAGACCCCGATTCAAAATGAAATAATTGCATGCCATCGAATTGTTGATGTTATTGCTGTACTGATTAAGGTTGCCAATACATCTATTCTAATGGTTGCCGTTTAAAGCAGAAGTTTATTATGGTTTATATTTTATTTTTAATGAAAGCATCCGTTCTGGAATTTTTCCTGATACCTAGAAAATTTCTTTCATTCGTTCAATTTTTAAATCTGGTAAAAGATGTGATATCAATAACTATCGCAGAATAGTAATTCTTTCTGCAATTCCAAAATTTTTCGAAGCTTTGGTACAGAAATTTTTACATTTTCACGTGAAAACGTTTATTTCTCCTGCTCAGCACATACTATATTGGATAATAAGCAACAAGTTGATGTGATTTACACAGACTTTTTAAAGGGTTTTCATAAAATTGATGATTCAATTCCATAAGCTCGAGAAACTAAATTGTGAGTTTATCCCTGTTAGGTGATTGCATTTTCCCTTTTCGATCGTTACCAACTTGTGAAGAGTAATAATTCTTGCTCTCGTTTATTTCATGTTACCTCTAGTGTTCTAAAAGGCAACCACATTGGTCCACTAATATTTGCATTACTTATTAATGACCTTATTGAGGAGTTTGAATTTGCTCACTGTCTCTTTTACGCTGATGCTTTGAAATTTTTTAGCCCCATTGCTTTTATCAGATTGTTTGAAATTGCAAAGTAATTTGAATAAGTTCTGTGATTGATCGATTAATCACAAAGTATTATTGAATGGTGGTAAATGCAAGGTACTTTCTTATTTTCGAATTTGCTCACCTTTAAGGCCGCAATATTTTCTTTATAGCACGGCTGTTATTAGAGTTGAATTCATATCTATTATTAGGAATAATATTCTCTTCTGATATTTCATTTACAAAACACATGGACACCATTATTACAAAAGCTTATGTTATGTTAGATTTCATTAAGCGGAACTGTAAAGACTTTTGTGACCCGTTCACTCTTATAGATTTCCGTGTCGTTGAAAGAAGATTCCAAAGAAAGAGCCGACTTGACTTGGTGAATTTACAATTTTTTACTATACAGGCTTTTAAGAAATTATACAAATCTGTAAAATACTAATTTGCAATAGTTAAAACAATAAAACCACGTAATAATAACTTCCCAGCATTATATATTCGACTTCAGATTTTTCATTTTTAGAATGTCTAATTAATTTACTGTAGAAAAACAAATATACCACTTGGTAGTTCCTAAATAATGTTTTTTTTGTTCAATAATTAAGTATAGTAAATCACTTCCATATTCTCGAATAACGACTACTATACCCAAAAATAATAGCACCAACTTAATTTTCTTTGATTTTTTTTTTTGCTCCATTCGAATTTCTCACAAAACAACAACAAAATTTTTGCGAGATCAAAATTTAATTGATTATTAAATTATGGTGCTGAAAAAGTTTTGTAAAATTTATCACATAATAAATTAAATTAGTCGTTGGCATAGGTAACTAAATTAAGACAAATTAAATTTTAATAAGGATCTTTCTCGATTGGTTTATAATTCGCATTTTAATTAAAAGCATAATAAATTTGATTTAATAATTAATTTTATACCCCGGTCGAGAATATTATTAAATATTCAATTACAGTCTAAGACTGTGTCCGAAACCAATGACAAATATTTGTGAATACAAATTTTTTACATTTATTTGATAAAAACGAAGACGCTCAAATTATAACAGTCTTTTGAAAAATAGCAAAACTTTCTATAATAAAAGCCAAAACAAAACACAAAACATAGAAAATCCACTACTTGGTTTTGTAATAGTTTCATAAAATAAACCTTTTCATTGCTATGAAAATACAATGAATACAATACAATTCACACAATTAAATGTCATTTTTCTTCATGGTTTTTATACCTTACAAAAAGTGAATTTAAAAACATATAAAGCGGGAAAATAATTCAATCAATTATTATACTTTTCGAATAGCGTATAATAAAAATTTGGGAATGGAGGGGAATTGATTTTTCAAATAAATGTCAAAAGTTTTATTCACAAATATTTGATGGGTTTCGGACACAGTCTTAAAATATTTGTATTCAATAATCTAATTAAATTATTTGTGTACTATTTTATCAAATCAATGTGACTAAAAATTCAATTTTTGAAATGTTCATCAATCCAAATATATTCAATACAAATATGTCAAATATATATATATATATATATATATATATATATATATATATATATATATATATATATATATATATATATATATATATATATATATATATTTTATATTGTATGTTGTACAAATCAAATCAATTACAGTTCAAAATATATTTTTATTTACTTGTAAGACGTATATGTATATAAGTGGCCTTATAAAATGGATATTGAATTATTTTGATACCACTTCACCACCGACCAGTATATCAAAATGAACTCGTATATGTTTAGCATTCATATTTATTTACTACCCTATATGTATGTACATATAACACACGAAAAACTAATCAATATTTAGAAAAAACTTTTTTTATTTTGTTAATCGAATTAAAAATAGAAATTTGATTTTCCTCAGTGTGGATGGGCTTTTAGTAATGTTCTCCTCCCACATTCCATATAAAGTTATATGATTTTTTCAATATATGTACTACACATAGGTTTGTGTTAAACAGTTTATCATATGAAAAAAGGAAACCAAAAAAATTATGGAAATGGTTGAGGTATACAACTTAATACAAGTGAAAAGTTGTGATGATTTCGTTTATAAAATAAATCGTTTAGGCAAGATAGAACATAAATCGGTTTGATTTTAGATTTTTCTTTAAGAAACACTTAAGACGTTTATATTTCTGTGACCTTGAAGAATTTGAAGATTTTTGTGGGCAAGAAAGCTACTACTGCTGATATATGCATTGCAAACACGCAAGTTACGGGCAAGTGATTTGATGGAAAGTTTTAGTTATGTTATCCGTACATTGAATCAACCAACAATAAAGTATGGTACATCAATTAGCATACGCAAATTGTTGAATGTGTCAGATGGGACCATCCATGGTGCCTTAAGGCACTAGGGCAGAAGGTCGAACCGATGTTTGGTTGTTATATTTATATATATATATATATATATATATATATATATATATATATATATATATATATATATATATATATATATATATATATACATAAATATATATATATATATATATATATATATATATATATATATATATATATATATATAATGGAATAAAAACTGGATGGTGAAACTAAAATTTTATGGGCACAATATTCGTGTGAGATCATCCAACCTTGGATAATTTTTTATAGTTTCTGTTGAACCATTCAGATGATTTAAAAGACACGAAAGGTGTTTCTACAAGAGAGTCCTTTAATGATATCCTTTAATGATATTATTATTGTCATGTTTGGCGGAAGTACATTGGATGAAGCCTTACAGAAAAGGCTTGACTTGGTCAGGGTCTTGGCTAGCGCAGGGATGAGGTTAAAAAAATTGGTATTGAATTCGATTGAAATGTTACAAATGATTCCAGAATATGATAAAGTTTAACAAAAGAATTTGCCGATGATGATTAAGGTACAACAGGACCTTTGGGGCTGCAATAGAACCCAAGAGATGACGCGTGTTTAGTTATAAAATCGAATTAGGTACACATGTGCCTACGTAAAGAGGTTTACTATCTGAAAGTTGTCGAATATTCGATCCACTGAGATGGTTAACACCAGTTATAATTGGAATCAAAATATTATTTCAATGAGAGATAGTTCGCCTACGCTGCCGTGGTCTACGGAAGTCATAAAAACGTAACGGACAAATCTTTTACTATATAGATTGCAGTAAAAACTAAGGTAGCTCCTATAAAGATAGTAGCAATTGCAAGATTGGAATTATGTGCCGCTTGGGAGACATTCAGACATTTTGTATAGAAATAGCTTAGATTATTTAAAATAATGATACATGCTCGAAGAGGCAGGATTTCGCTGATGCTGGAAGATATTTTATATTAGACACCTGCAAGTCAAGATTAAGCATTAAAGGATTGGAAGCGAGAGCAGAATGCAAAATAAACGTAAACTTTAATGTGAATTATTTTTATCATTATTAGGGATTAATGAGAATTTGCTGAAACAAATAAGCCCCTCAGCAAAAAAGCAATCGTTTGGTACATAATCCGAAAGGAGAGTAAATTCCCATTTATTTCATTGAACTGTCAACAATTTTACTTGCAAATATGCATCATGTAAATCGATTTTGGTAAAGTAGACCACCGTGTAACTTATATAATAACCCTTCGATTCTGGAAATAAGATGTCGATCTGCTTCCACTTGTAGATTACTTAAAACTGAATCCGCACAAATACGAATACCAGAATTTATATTCAGAACCAGGACAATATTTGTGCCAATTGATTGCCCTTGATCCATTTTAAAATATTTTGTGTAACTAACCTTGATAACTGATCTTTCACTTTGTTTTGAATGACAAATGGTTGGACCCGATTTTTGAAATATTTTGGTAGTCTACGATTATGTTTTCACTTACTTGTTATAGAATTTATTAAGTGAGTGGAACCTTAAGTAACTTCAGCTTCTCATTTTCGATGTTGACCGTAATTTCTCGTATCATATTTTATTATTCTTAAACAAATGTTGCAAGTAGCATAAAAATATTTGATCTAAACACTGGTGGCAAGATTAGAAAAATTTTGATTTAAAAAATCCTCTATTCTTTTCTTAAAGCTTATTAAGGAGTTACAATTAACAGACACAGTTTCTAAAACATTTAAGCATATTTAAATCTTCATCAGTTATTTTTACATTATTGCTGTGGTCAAACATCTTATTTCCTGCGAATGTGCTGAATTCACATTATGACAGCTTAATTCCTGTCTGTTTCAGTCGGCAATGTATTAAAATTATTTTGTAACCGCAAATAAACTGCCTGATAATAGGATTATCATTCTTTCCTAAACTGCAACGGATAAACCTTAAAAAAATTCAATGTGATCCAGATTGAGTTTGTACCTCGAAATGCATTTTAACAAATCAGTTTTAAGAAACCACTCATATAAAATGTCAATATTTTCCAATCCTATAAAACCAGTTTTCCTACGCGATTACATTTTATTCGTGAACTTCAAGATAATTTAATCACAAAGTCACTTCTTAAAATAAGATTTCCGTAAACTTCGTTTAAGAAAAGTTATAGTTTCGTCACAATGCTCAAATTTTTTAATATATAATCCGGTCTGGAAAATTGTAGTGCATCAAAAACAGAATCACTGAAACACTGGGTGGCTAATTTAACCTCCATTTTTTTGTTGCTGCAATCCCTCTTTGACCTGAAGCACTTGTAAATGATTGTGGTACTTCCAATCAATGTAATTTCCTGAAAAATCGACTAATGACCAAGTCTGCCAAAGTATTTCTTACTAATTTGATTATATGGCAGGCGTCTAGGAAGAAGTAAAACTTTGTGTTTCTATTTTGTAACTGAAACGTTAGGTTTAAATTTTCGATTTATAAATTACATTCAAGCAACGTGACTAACGTGCAATTGGAAGAAATTTCATCAGAAATTATTTCAAAAGTTTCAATGTCAATTTATAGTAAAAGCTCTATGCACATATAATTACTAAATTTCTTTTTCGTATTCCGGAAGGAGATACGATTGGTAACAAGTCCAAGAAGTGTTGACTCCAACAACCATTAACCCAAACACTTGTAAAGCCAAAATATTAATTAACACTTGACGTATTTCACAAGAGTAGATGCTTTGATCAAAATAGTTCTCGTATTTAAAAAAACGGGAAAGCACAAATTTTATTTACCGTAAGAATATTATATTTATGAACATAACCAAAACCAACCCAAATGTATGGTATTTGACATAAAACGGTAAATTAATTGATTTGTAATGTTTAACCAACTTTTTTAAAATCTAATTTCTATTATTTTAAAATTTATTGTCAAATAAAATGTATATAAAGTAGATTTTCGGCGATTATATAACGTATTTATCATAAAACGGTTAATTTAATTGATTTGTAATGTTCAATCAATTTTTTTAAAATTTAATTTATATTAATTTTAAAGTTTCATGTCAAATCAAGTATATATAAATTAGATTTTCCGCTATCACATGACGTATTTGCCATAAAACGATTAATTCACTTGAATTGTAATGTTTAATCAATTTTTTTCAGAGATGTGTGTCGACACGTCAACAATTATTGTCGATTTTGACGCGTCAACAATGTGTCAACATTACGTTAACATCATTTTTAAGTCGACAATGACGTAATGTCGAGAAAAATGTTTTGCTTTTTGTTCTCTCTTTTTGCTTTTTCCTCTCTAATTCTAGCCGAATTTTCTGTTAATTCGTTTTTTTTTTACATTTCAAGAGTAAGATGCCCTAATTTTACAATTAATGGACCAACCAGCAACTCAGTATTCAGCAACAACAAGTAAGAATACGATATATAGATCGAGTTCACATGTTTCTGAGCAGTGAACTTTAACTTTAACATTTTAAAATACAAATATTTTTTTCTTCCCATGATCGTTATAAACTTAAAAGGGACACCCTCCCTCTGATCTTTTAAAGTGGTACAATTAAATGAATTTAAATTTAGTAGCGAGTTCGGTATGCAATAATGATAGTAAAAAAAATTATTTCAATAGTTTTTCGGCAATAAATGCCGAAGAAGAAAACCCGAAATTAATAATTAAATTAAGGAAATCATCAGTTCTTAATCAAGTGTGTCTTGTGCAAACATTATGTCATCAATCGATATTTCTTCTAAATGTCTACCATCTTTAGGATGGTGCCAACTTTATAACGTGTCAGTACAGGGTTTTAATTTAACTTCCTCAATTATTTAATGAATTTAGGTAGCATATAATTTTGTGCTTTTATGTTTGAATTCTGATTTTTTTCCTTTCTCAGCCGGATGAGCACATTTGGCTTTGATAATTGATAAACAGAATTATAAAGCTAACAAAGCATTTTTCTAGCCTGCTGATCACCGTTTTCAGCTCTACGCTGCTTAACAAAAACACCGGTAAGGTCCGTTACAATTACTCCTACAAACTCCAAATTTTGTCATAAGCTTTACCTAAAGAAGATTAATTTAATTTTATGTTGTAGCTATGATTTATTTTTCATAGTTGTATAATGTATGTTCAAAAATTACATGAACATTTTTAAACTGATGCGACAGAACTTTGAAATTCTTAAGGATTTATAAGTTGTTATTACGAGTATAAATCAAAAATGTTAAGTAAATTTTAAGTTACAATATATATATATAGTTTTAAAATATTAAATACTATGTTTTTATAAAGATTTTTATTTATTGTATTTTATTACACAAATTTATATATATATATATATATATATATATATATATATATATATATATATATATATATATATATATATATATATATATATATATCAAATTTGTACACAAACAATAACCATAATGTGTGGCAATACTCAAACGCGGCGGTGCCGCTACGAAAATAGCGGAAAGTATTGTACTATGAACGCCCCATTTGTCATAAAAAGTAACATTCGTCAAATTCCTCATTGCTTCTTACGGACTCCCTGGATAGCCTGTCTTATAGGCTAAAGATAACTTAAATGGTTCCACTTTGACTATAGCGAAAATCGAAACATTTTGACATATTTAAATAGAAAAAATATTAAAGACCTAAATGTTTTCTGGAATTCGGCTCACATGGAAGTTCTTGAGATTTCTAGTTTAGCCAGAAAACGTTTAAAAATTTCAGTCAGTTCCGTACTACTTGGAAGATTTTTTACCGATTGAGCCTATATCCAAAATTAAACTACAAAAATAAAAAGAAACAAACAAAACTACTATTTCCCTAATTTTTATTGTTGACGCGTCAACAATTCACGTCAACAAAACTTGTTATTGTTGACTCCACAAAAATGCGTCGATAATAATTGTCGACGTTTGTTGACGTCGCACATCCCTGATTTTTTTTAATCTTATTTATATTAATATTAAAGATTTGTGTCTTTTCTCATAAAACGGAAAGATTGAACTATAAACATAAACGGTTAATTCCTATTGAAAATTTGTGCAAGTTTTCGATCAACTAAACCGTACTTACATTTTTTTTTAATTTACAGTAAGTTAACTAATTTTAAATCCATCAGAATTGTAAATGTTGCTATGTCTTAATCACCAAATTATTTATACCAAGAATTGAAAATAAAAATAAGATTACGCATCGATTTCATTATTCATTATTGCAAGTCTAATTAATTATGGAATTCCAAAACTAAAAACGCCTGACTATAAAGAGTATCGTTTTAAGTTTAATTTTATTCTTTTACCAACCACAACACAGTTTTAAAGAGTGACTAATCGTTAAAATTACACCGCGTATTCATCAAAATTATAGAAATAAAACTGACCATATACACTATACAAAAGCACCTTTCCGGTAGTATAACAAATTCAATTGGCTTTCTCTGGTTGATCAATAAAATAGTTTATTTACTATGGCAGAAATATTTACATTTTCAACTCAAAATTGATTGAAAAAAAATTAAATTATCTGTTATTTCCGCCAATATATAACTCAATAAAGTTCAACGTGTGAATGGACATGTCTAATTATTATATATCTGTATCGATTTAGATGGACAGTTCAGTATGTGTTTGTGTAGCTGATGAAGCATAATAAAACAATCAATTGTATATATATATATATATATATATATATATATATATATATATATATATATATATATATATATATATATATATATATATACCTTTGAAATAACCGAAAATCCTTTAAAAAACGACGGTTTGTTTAGATTCTTGTTTTAAGCGAATAAAAATTTTCAGATTTTTCATTTTATTTTTATACTTAGCTTTGTTTATGTTATTATATAATCACTAATAATAATAATAATACCTCGACCCTCTTGTGTTTACTCGTATATATATACATAATATATATGCCGTGAAGTTATCGAGATAAATAAATATAACCAATAAATCAGCCGCTTACCTGAAATAAGAAAAAAAAAATATTGTTAATCAACAATTTTACGATACAAATTTAGGCCAGGCTTCCGTTTAAATTTCTAAATTTCACGCAAATTTAAATTTTTTCAACTTGTCTATAGGGTGAATTACTATAAATGCAGCTGCATTGTTAGATGGTTATCAGTTCAAAATTTAACAACAAAATATAAAATTAGAGACCCTCGTCTATATAATCAACGGTAATTCGACATAGATATCGTATTATGATTAATACACGAAATACACAATGTATATGCGTCAATGGCCTCAATTCACGCGAATAAAATATGCAGACTATATATATAGCAGAAATGAAAATCACGTAAAAATTGTTCACCCAACCCATTGTATTTATAGTATACAGGAAAAAAATGAATATGCCTTCCTGAAATGGTGGTTTCACGTATATAATGCATTTTTTATAATACAATTTTTAGAACGTGCTCAGGATACATAATATTCTTATTCGACCTTAATTATGAATTAAAAATGTTTAGTACACATATCCTTAAAAAAAAGAGTTTTAAGGCAAACACAATGAACTTTAAATAAAAAATCAGCATCATTTTTTCCAGGAAATTTGTTTACTGTTCCAAATTCTACCATTTTGTTATAAACACAGCGTTTTTAGAATTTTTCATAAGCAGAACAATGAGGTTTTCAATTAGTAATTTTTCTTATATTTTGATGGTTTTCGTGGAAATAAGAAAATATTGACCTTTACGTAAAATAAATTAGAAATGAAAAGTATTGTCTTTATTTAGTCTGCAAAACTTTTTCCTATATTTTCCTATACTAATACTAGCGGAAATATATAAATATATATATATATATATATATATATATATATATATATATATATATATATATATATATATATATATATATATATATATATATATATATGTATATATATAATATTTATTATTTACAAATAATTATTTGAAATTTGGGTTTATTGAACTCGGAAAAGGTGAAGTTGATTCTCCAAGTCCTCAATGTTATATGTGAGGCCATTTTGTCGAACAAAAGTATGAATCCTGCAAAACTTATTCGTCATATTAAAACAAAGCACACAGAGATAACCTTGTTTAAACTATATATTTATTAAATTTTTTTTTTTTTTTAACTTTACAATAATTTAGCAGAGAACAGATAGCTAATGGATTTTATGTCCCTTAAAAGCTAATCCGCTCCCAACTAAAAAAAAAAATAATAAAAAATAAAAATAATTATAATTTAAGTACACAGTAATTATATAAGATAAAATAGTTAAAAATATAATACAACAAAAAATCCAAAATAAAATAAGTAATAATACACAGGTTAAAAATATACAGGTAAATTATATCACAGTTCACAGATAATTATCCACTAGTTCAGCCAAATGAGTCTTTAAATTTTTCTTGAACATGAAGACATTTTCAGATCTTTTACCAGTATTCGGTAAATCACTCAATAGAGGGGAACATGTGCGGAAGCCTAAAGATAGCTTTAAAACTCTTGTTTTGTAAGATCTGTAGCTTTTTTGGCTTAGATTTCCCAGCACTGCCAAAAGTAGCAATCGCAAAATAAAAAGTTGTAAATAAATGAAAAGTAAATCATTTTTAAAACGTGCTCTGGGACAAAGAAAGCAAGTTTCCTAATCAAATAAATAAACTGACTCACTTTTAGACTCAACATATGAATGTGTTCATTCCAGCACATATGCTTATCAAGTATGACTCCAAGATATTTTAGTTTATCAACACGCTCGATGATTATATTTGAATCCTGTAAGGGTTGGGCAGGACAGTGAGGTAAGAATGAGGATTGGAAAATAAAAAATTTAGTTTTATTAAGATTAACTGATATTTTGTTTAAATTAAAATATTCCAAAAGCACAGTGAGATCGCTTTCCATATTCATCATGGCATGAGTGCAATCTTTAGAATTGTAGAATATTGCGGTATCATCCGCAAACATTCTAATTTGACCAGCAAGTGGCAAGCGGGATATATCATTTATGAAAATCAACAATAGAATAGGCTCAAGTACACTACACTGTGGAACACCACAATTAACAGTTAGAGTGCTGCTAAACACAAATGTATTAGTAACAATCATTCCATGACTTAGCAAGGTGGAATTGTACTCATGAATAAGTTTTAAATCTTTATTAACTGGTATGTTCAAATCTCCAACAATAATAAAGGCGTAACTGGATTTATTGCTACCCAGAAGATGTTCCAAGAATTCCAAAAAATATGTAGTATCAGAGCTCGGTGGTTTATAGATTCCATAGATTAAACTCCAAGAGTTGAACACAAATGAACTGAAAAGGCATAGTTCCATCATCAATGTTAAGGATATTATAACGAATATCATGCCTGATGAACATTGCAATTCCTCCCCCAGTTCTGTGATCTCTACACGAGAAGATATTTGAGAAATTTTTAATATTATAAGAAAATACTTATACTTGCGCTTTAAATTTCCGTTATAACTATCAAATGAATATCAGTAAGTAAATGTAAACGATCAATAAAATTTAGGAAATTGTCAAACTTACTTAGATCATTCATGCCCCAAATATTAAATTGAAGTACACACAAGCTTTTGGAAGATAGAAACAAAACCAATTGATTTTTTTTCAACGTAAGAAACTTTAAAATTTAAAAAAGGTATTTTGCTGACAGTTTATCGGTTGAAAATTGCAGATGATTTAATTAAATCCTATTTAATAGATGTATGTTAAAAACTTTTAGGTGCTGCAGCTCGGGATACAATACGGAGTCCGCCTCTGTCTCATAACACAATTACACGCAGAATTGCTGATTTATCTTGCTGAATTGTTTGCTGCATTGACCTTCTCATACGACGAGTTCCAAAATCTTTTAGGTCATTGATGATCAAAATCAATTATCTTTAATGGAAGTACTGCGTTGAGTTATGTACAGCTGGAGCAGCCAGTATGACAGGTAGGCATTCGGCAGTCGCGAAAAAAAATAAAAAATTAGCGGCTATCGAAATGATATTCATTACATGATACATCGTGATCATTTAGCAGCACAACAAACGTCAACGCAATTAAATGATGTTCTTCAGGAATCGGTGAAGATTATTAATTTTATTAAGAATGATGCGCAGAATTCAAGATTGTTAACGATTGTGTTCCAGGAAATGGAATTTGACCATGAATATTGATTACTGTAAGAAGAGGTTCGTTGCTTTTCCAGGGATAAGGTTCTAAAAAGATTATTTGAATTAAGAAAAGCTGAAGTAATTTTCAAACAAAAAGGAGGTCAGTTTGCTAATGTTGTATCAGCTAAATATTGGCTAGCTAAAATCGCATATCTTTCAGATATATTTACACTCATTAATGAGTTAAATTTAAGCCTGCAAGGAAATATGACCACTATTTTCAATTTATATAATAAAATTGACGCGTTCAAAAAAAAACTTAATATTTGGCAAAATAGAGTAAAAGAAAATAATTTTGAAATGTTTACCTTTCTCGGTCAATTCATTTTGACTGAAGATGATGTCACTGCATTTGTTTTGGACATATGAAGAAGAATTACAGCTCATTGACCTCAGTTAGGATTTAAAACGTTTTTCGAAAGACGAGTTTAGCTCAGTTTTGGATACAAATAAAGAAAGAATACCCAGTATTATTCCAAAAGGCTGCAAAATTAATATTACCATTTACAAAGACATATTTATGTGAATCGACATTTTTCGCTGTGTCTGTCATAACAACCAAGCAACACAAAAGTTTGCTAATCAAACAAACCTCATCAATCAAATTATTTTTAAATTCACTTGAAATAAAAAAGTATGAAATTTTACATAAATATGTACTTAATAGCCGATTAACATTCAACAAATTTTTCATCTTGAAAAAAACCGAGACACTAGATTGAAAAATTATGCAAGCCAAACCGAGAAAAAATTTCTTCTTGTAAAAATAAAAAGACGAAACCCGAGATCCAAACCCAAAAACTGTTATAAAAAAGATAATCTTGTATTTTACAAGTTGAATAGTTTTATCTTTTTGTAGTAAAACATATAAAAAGATGACAATACATGTATGAAATTAGTTTAGTATACTATGTTTTGGTTACTCACACAAATAAAAACGAAATGTTATGCAATTTTCGTTTTTATTGCAATTTTACTAAATTGATTTCAAGATCAACTTGTTCTTCAAAATTTGTTGAATGTAATACGGCTATAAAGCATATATTTATTTAAAATATTCACACCGCGAAATTCACTGGCCCGCGGTCATGTTTGGGTTGGGAACCACTGCCACACACCATTCTTTTAAATAAATAAGGGGATGAGTACTTTTTAAAATTTTAGTCTTTATCTCTCGCTATTAAATTCAGTTCGTTGTAAAATCGTATAAATCTATTACTTTTAAGAATTTCAGTACTCGTTAATCAAGTACTGGAACAATCTGACATTTAATTCAAACTCTTAATGGTGTCATCATATATACTATCACCTTCATCACATCATTCAACAAACTTATTTGACATATTTTCCAGTTCACCAATCTGAAAATTGTTAGCAAAAAAAAAATTTCAATAAAACACGTGAATTGTTTACTGAAACATGCAAATAATTGTACTTTATGAACACGTCGTGAAATCATAATATTTAGGTCATAAACTGATAAGCATATGTAATAAAGTGTAAGGGTAAATAATGAAAATTTAGATTTTCATGTTTTGCGTGTGTCAAAAAATGTTTTAAAAAATTTAATGTTGTTTCGGAACAGGAAAAATGTCTAAGAAATGTTTTATATAAAGTTATATAAAGTTACTCTTGAGTCCTGAGGATATTTATACTACATCATACAAAATCAAGTTTTTCATAGAAAATATTACCGAAAAGGAGAGATCTTGTATTACAACGTTGCGAGATACAACTTGTGTTGTTTTTCATTTTTGTATTGTGTTCTTGGTTGTTTATTATTCCTAAATTCGTAAAACTTTGTTGTTCATTTTTACTGGACCATCTAACACAGATGCTTGTAGATCAGCCTACGAGCATACTAGATCGGGTCAACGATACAGCTAATTTACTGGATTTGTTTTTAACATCTAATGCGGAGAAATACAGTATCTCCGTCAGTTTTCTTTTGGGAAATTCTGACCTTCGGCTTACAGCGGAATTTTCAATGACGCGGACATGCTACGTGGATGTTTCGCCTAAACGTCGATTATGGAACTAGATAAAAATGCGGACTGAGAGGAAGGAACAAGTTCTTCCAAGAGTTCGAATGGCACTCTTGTTTTGCTTTCGGTAATACTGATATAGAGCAGCCATTCTGGTTTTGACAATTATTCTCACAGGAATGGGACTGTCCATTCCTTCAAATCTCTCTAAACTAGAAAAATCAGGACTATAGCAATTGGACGTTTCCAAAGTACTTTATAAAAAAACGAAAGTATTTTATGGATTGAGAATTTTTTTCTCTGTCGCAAAATCCTCGTGGTGGACCTCCGTTCCATATTTTTTAAATACTGATGTTCCTCAGGGGTCCGTCCTCGCTCCAACCCTTTTACTAATTTTCATCAATGATCTTCCATCAGCAACCCTTAATCCAATATACTCTTACGCTGATGACAGCTCACTCTCCAACACTTACTGTTTACCTTCTTCTTCATCGCAAAACGATGTTCTCGCAAAAAGAATGACTATGAAGGATCGCCTTACGCGAGATCTCAATTCTTGAATGGGGTAAAGCCAACAGAGTTGAATTTAATCCCAATAAATTTCAATCCTGTGTTTTTTCTAGCCGAACAGATGGCTATTCGCCGTGTTTTCTGACTGGTCAATCCAGCTTGGCTACGTCTGATACATTTGAGGTTCTCGGCTTAACTTTATCAAAGAGAACATCAGCAACTTTGGGGTCGTAAGGAAGGACTATAAGGTGGTATTACGAAATAATAACATCTGGAAAATCAACACGACAGAAGCTAAAGACTATAAAGCTTTCGCTACTAAATTAAACACCGATGGGTTTTAATGGTATATGTATGAGGACAAAAATGACCACTCAATCAAAGTAATGGTAAAGGGGCTGCACTAATTTTGTTCAAAAAAAATATTATGGAAGAACTAACAAGTAAAAGACAAGAAGAGGCCTTCCACTCTTCATGTAAACCTTTGACGATAAAGAAAATTTAGAATTAAATCTATAATATAAACGCAATTCTCCACCTGAGAATAAAAATTGTGCCCTACTCAGTCGTAATTAGAACCGGAGCTTCCATAGGTGCAGATGGTGCAGTAAAACCGGGTGCCATAATTATGGGGCGGAACAAAAAATTCACTAAACAACATAATTGTAATAGGCTGTATTTTTAATATGTATCTGCGTACGGCGGGAACCTACATGCTACTTAAAAGAGATTTGGAACTTCTTTAAATATTTCACAAAAATTTTTAATCTAAAATATTGCACTAGTTAAGATGAAATACATTGACAAAAAAATCACATTTCTTCCTTTCATTATATCGGTCTAAGGAACACATTATTTTCCAATAATAATTTAGTTCAATAATTTAGTTTCGTTAAGTTCGATTTTAGATCATTCTTGTCTGAATGGCACAAATAGACAACATATTACAATCTTAACTTAAACTGTGAAAACTTTCGCTTACCGTGCAAAACTTTTTAACCAAATTGCTAGCAATTTATTGAGTTAAAAAGAAATTCATTTGACATTTTCACGGTTTCCGAATAATTCAGTAAAGTTTGTGCAACCTTGCTAAAAATTTTATTCTCTACTACAAATAACTATCAAATTAAACAAATCAAATCAAAAAACCATTTCATTTTTACATTTGTTAAATTTTTCGTTAAGTTATTTGAATTATTGACTCATGCTAAAACAAATTATATAAATTATTTCGTTAAGTTTTTCATTGTTTAATTAAAGTTGCACTGATATTTCTAATTGCCATTTAAAACCATATCTAGCTTCATAAACAAGTTTAAATTAGTTATTTAAACTTATTTGCGTGTTAAAACTTATCAGCTTTAGTTTGTATTTTTTATTTTTCATACAAACAGCTATTATATTTTAAGTAGTGGAAACATTAACAGCTCCAATAATATTTGGCTTCTAAACGGTGATTGTCCACATACTTGAAATGTAAAAAGTGATTCAGATTCATAATTCGGTAATTTACTTTCAAAAATTTGTAAGATGCATTTTTCATAGGTTTCGTTAAATACTCGTTAAGTTATTCGAGTACAATTTAACTAAATTTATTGATTAGTTTTTGCATAATGTTATAATCAAACTAAAAAGATTATTCGTTGGTTTCTTTAACTTGAAAAGTTTCGTCAAGTTAACTTAACGAAACGGTGTTTTTTGGAAGTAAACAAATTTAATGGTATAAAGAAATTACTAATAATCTAAATAACTGTTGTTTAATTTTCAATTTTGTAGTTATTTTCGTTAAGCCCGTTTTTGAATTGTTCTTTGCTTTTTAGTCCAAACAGAAAATGTTTAGAGATATTAATAACACTGATATCGGCCGTGAATCTACAATTGTTAGTTCATTTTAAATTGGACCTCCCGAGTAACAGAAGTTTGAGGTGAAAATTTATCAAATAATTGGCAACGCCTTAAACTAAATTACTTGTAGTTTAAAATTGTTTCGATCCATAATTTTAAAACTTTTAATATTTCGTTAAATACTCGTTAATTCTTTTAAGTACAATTAAAAATAAAATGTACTTGTTACTTTTTGAAAAACGTTATATAGAAAAATAGTTAAATAGAAAAATAGTTTGTTAAGTCGTGAAAGTTTCGTTAAGTTAACTTAATGGAAACGTGGTAAAAAAACAAAAAAGAATTTCTGCGACGGTAATAATTGTTGGTAAGTATGGATTAAATTGATCATTTTCGTTAAGTTATTGATGCTTTATTTAGATGCGTTGCAACCGTTAATGATACATTCATTTGATATATATATATATATATATATATATATATATATATATATATATATATATATATATATATATAAAGCTTTAGTGGAGCATTGACGCGACACTCAGCTGAAGTTTAAGGTAATAAAATACATAAATTCGAGTTTGCAAGGCCCCGCAAAATAACTGCATCTGTTAACATGCTTCACTCGATTTAATATATTATATTTTTTAATAATTTAAGATGTAATTAAGGCTTTCAAAATTTAGTTTTTTGTGCTAAGAACATTGCGCTATAGCTAAAGATTCCATTTCTTTTTCCTATGCTTAAACGCACTTTGTATTAAATCAAGAAGATAGACTTAAACTTAAATTTTATTTTGATATTCTTGATCATGTGTACGATCTGTTACAGTTGTTATTTTTAACAAATTTCAAAACACAACAATGCTAGATTTTCTAGAATGTCTGTTGCAAAATTGAAATCTATACTCTCATTACCACGATGAATTTCAGCAAAATTTCGTGCAGTTTTGTTTCCATTTCCCGTTTCCCAAGTTATTTAGTCAAGGGAAACAAGTTTTCTGTGAGAGATATTAGTATCGATATTAGAAATAAGCTTAAGAGTACCTTTCATTTCTTATAGTGTTCAATTTTATATTGATCGTTTTAAATGAATTTTTTACGATAGTTTTTAAATAAGGATTTCTGTTTCATTTTCACTGCCTTCTTACACTTATATTGCACGCAATCAATTGTAACATCAAATAGGAATTAATTATTTGAAAAAAATTAAAATAAATCTTAAAATAATCTGAATACAAATTCACCCGCATCTGCCATTTTAACATTGATGATTTCATTTTAAACTACTGACAGATGATTAAATGTAATTTGTTAAAATTTAAACTATTTTAATTGAAATATAATTTTTGTATAGAAGATAGGAATGTGAGCGGTTCAATTTTAAAAATATGATTTGATGGATTGAAAATGTATGGTTCAAATTCGAACTTTATGTTAGTTAAATTATGTATTTTTAAGAAAAATTTTGGTATGTTAGAATTATAAAGGATTTATTTTTCAAAATTTTTAAGAACTAAATTTGACAGTTAAATATTGAAACATTAAATATTTTTTTTTTTAGATTTTTAGAAACATTTAAAAAAGAATACATATAAATCGACAGAAATTGAAAATATCGCAAATTGAATTAAATTGAAATCAAATCCTGAAGTCCTTTTTAAATTTTATTAATAAGATTATTTTGAGTAAGTATTTCAGTTCCAGAAAAAAATGTAACTACTTTTCATACTTCATAAACTTTCCAATGGTGAAAGAATCCTATTACGTTATAAACCAAAACTCTTCCTTTGCCACTAATCCGACTGAAATACAAAAAAAAAAAAAAAAAGATTTTTTTTTTAAAGTTTTTATTGTTTGATGATTCGAAATTATTCCAAAGATTAAAATAACAATAAAACCCCATTAGATCATCTCAAAAGATAATATTTGTAATGTGTAATGTTTTTATGGAGGGGTTGGATCTGACTCAGTTGACTGGTTTATAAATTTTACATATAGGTTGGTTATATATATATATATATATATATATATATATATATATATATATATAAATTCACTTTGTTAGATATATTAAGGTATATAGCCATCATATAAAATACAATATAAATTTTATTATGCAAATTGGTTTTTGTTCGTAAATGTGATTTTTTTGATTAAAGGTGGATATGGATGTGCTCTAGAAATTCGTCAATTTGTATGGATATAATAAAATTTACGATAAATATTTGTACTTAAGATAATAGTTTTCGACAAAAGTAATAAAGTGTCTGCAAATGACTGATTGTTCAATTTATGCACATTACTAAATTTACCCTCAACATACGCAAACTCTTCAAAACCAATTTGTTAACACATCCATGTACATCATTGTCAAACTAAATCACAACCAGGAGTAATTCGATCTAGTTCATGGTTATTTCAACAACAACTATAAAAATATTATTATTACGTGCTGTCAGTTTTATGTTGTGTGTGAATATATTATGTACAATTTGTGCGATCCTATTCTAATGATAACAATAGAGAAATACGTCAACATGACAAAATATTTTATTCGGTCGGGTCGGTATTTTATTTTAAATTAAAGATAAATTACAAAGTATATATAGCCCTCACCCTTATTCCTAATTGTATATGTAGACATAATAAATAAAATCCCCGATTTTAAAAGGTTTAAAAACCAGATCCAACCTATCTAAAGCGTTGTGTATAATTCATTTTGGCAGATTGTTTTTAGGGGTGTCGTCACTTTGTTATGTTGGGACGAATTGCAACAATAGTAACATTTTTATTATAACAATAAAGGAGGTTCGAAATGTTATTACAAAGGCTTATGACCTCTTATATAAATTTAAAGAATTTGTATTTGGAAGTTAACTATATTGTTCCCTTAGGTAATGTACTTAATGCTGTGAGATTATAGTTACCTAATGTATATCTGAGCGGTAGTTCGTATACACATACATAATAGATTTTAAACTATTTTGTAATACATTTTTACCCCTTTGGGATAGTATAACATAATTATAATTAGTTTACAAAATCGTTAAATTAAAGTCAAACATATAACTGTTTGATCAGTAAAATGGATTAAAATGTTTGATTAATGAATAAAAACGTTGATTGTATGTTGGAAGTTCAAAAAATCCATTAAATAATTAATATTCATTTATGACGAAGTCGTCTTCATGTGACATGAAAAATGCAATCTGTGCTTTTGAAGAACAACTACTTGTAACTACCCAATTGCCGGAAATCAAAAAATCTTTTTTTAGAAAAATGTCCGTAATTTTGTCATGTGGCAACGCTTTTACAAAGGAGCATGAAACGACCATCGCTACTCAATCAAATTATTCAGTTATTTCGTGCAAATTCATATAATTCGCTAACGCCACGAAAACACAGTACAACAATATACATAGAGCGTAAATTAGCAATTAACCATAGCACTCGGTCGCCATGACCTGATGAGATGACTATTAATTTTTAACAAAATTATTACGATTCCTCGTCAGATCGAAACTGAGCTTTGCCTTGCACAAAAATCCAGATTTGAATGATTCAAAATAACGACACAAAATACACCGTCGTTATAATGGTGACCCCTATAAGATATGCAACACGCAACACTTCTTCAAATTCATTCTTTCACTCTAAAACTCAACATTGGTTCGTCATATACCGCAATAAGCAAATTTAGAGTTCTTCCCTAACACTGGGTGTCTTCGAGATCGCGATGGTTTTCACCAAGAGTAGCCTAGCTTGACATAAGCACGTCATATTTTTACGGTAGTAATTCAAATCGGAGTAAGAAAGACAAATAAATCTGTGGTTTTTTGGATACGAAAATATTCATTAATTTTCTTTGTATTATCAAATTAACAAAATGGCAGAAATCAACTGACATAAACATATTAAATTAAATTTTTTTAGACCCCTTAGGTTTTGGTAATTTGGAAAATTGGAAATCGAGTCATAATTCATTTTTGTTCTGTATACCATATATTATGCTTGTTAACCACCTCTGCTTTTTTTTTTGGGAACAAAAATGAATCGAAGTTTTTCAAAAAACTGTGTGTGATATTGAACATTTATACACTCTAATTTAAGATGCATTTTGGCATATTTTTCATATTCTGCATTAATATTAATCAAAAACATTTTAACACACAGAACGGCCTCGAAGCAACGCTCTACCGTAAAGTTACACTAGTTTGTGAATCTATAGAACCTCGGTCTGCGGATCTTACGTTCAAGAAGAGAAAGATAAAACTACCGCCTAAAATAAAAAAGGTATAGATGATTTAATCGAATAGTAAATTGAAACGACGCCCTGCTAGGAAAGAATGTCAGTATAACATTAAACCATATTGTACGGATTTTGTACATGCCAGAATTGCGCATAATTTTTTTCGGCCAGAATAGTGTCAGACGAGCGTTTATGCTGGCTTGATCTCGATTATCAGTACACATAGAGACTGCTAAAGCATGATATATCGATCATTTTGGTCAATGTGTGGTTTCTGTCCGCACTGAGCTGATCTTGGGACACCTTCGTTATTATTTGAAAGATGTGCCGCCTCAGTCAAACTCCCCACCTGGCAGTATCCTAGTATCAAACTGTAAACCTCAAATTTAAGCATTTTTTAAAAATGTATAAGATTTTTAATATCGATTACAGTAATTTTTTTAATTGTAGCATATACTTAATACTATTCATAGTTAATAAATTTTAGAAAAGTTTAAGAAATCTATTGGCTAGTATTTTTCACTTAACTTTAGAATATTTTTGTGATTTCAATTGAACTGGTCTAAAAATATCTTGAACAGCATCTATTTTTTGAGTACAGGATTCAGAGTCCAGTTTACGATAGTTGTTTAATTGCTTGATGTTCTTATAAAAATGCATTACTGCCAACGACTTGATTTTATTACAGTTGTAATCAAAGCTGAACTATTGCTTTTGGGCTACATAAAAGCTTTTTACGAAAATACAAGAAGGAACTTAATCTTAACATTTTATGTAAATAGAACAAAAATGAACTTAATATCTCTGGAAGTAAAAGAAATAGAGCTACCCCGATTAGCACAATCGAAAGAGCTACTTTCAAAACCTGTCAAAAAAAATAAACAGATATTAATTCCGTCATGTTTTGCCATAGAAAAATTACTGTAGAATTTTTCTATAAAAGCCACTTTACACAAATATTTTCGAAGAAATATTTAGTCATATGTTTTCCGCATGATACTCTATGATATTTCGCCACAAAATTTTTATTTTCTTTATAAATTTTACTGCAAATCAGTAAAAGACCCTAAATTCCAGGCAATTCGGTCGTGTGACTAGACGTTAGACGATATTTTGTCATTAATATCATTTACAGAAATCCCTCACATTGCGCGGTTAAAAACTGTGCGTTTTTATTTCATATTGCGCAGTTATTTTTTAAGAAGTAAAAGAAAAACAGACGTGCATACAAGTTTCTTTTTATTTAGGTACGTATTTATGGAAAATGTACATAATAACTGTACAATTATTTCCCTGTTAAACAAAATTCTTTGTTTTTTGTTAAAAGAATTCGCCAAAAAATCCAACCGCGCTTTGCGATGGATTACTGTATATTTCCTAAAGTATATTTCCTAAAAAAAGAGATAATTATGCGAAATTACAACATAAATTTAAAGTTTTCACAAGGAAAACAAAAACAAAAATCAAAATCCAAGTAGGAAATAAATTTACAAATTAAAATATTGCATATGTCATCAAAAATGCACATTTTTTATGACATATGCAATATTTTGATTCGTAAATTTAAAACGATATTTTTTCTGCGATATTTGTGGTTTGCGATATCTTTTTCTGTGGAATTATTTTTTGCTTCTTTACTAACAGCGATTTTATGAACAATTGATGAAAGAGCATTCGACATATATGTTATGCGATTATTCTGCGAAATTTTATCTGCGAAAATACGATAGAGAGCCCAAAATGTACACAATTTTAAGGTATTTTTCATTCATAATTTAAAATTGTCAAAAATGCAGTTAACTAGTTTTCCAAAAAACACAGCAACCACACAAAGCACTCGCATTAAAATTACAATTATATTCACTTTCTCAACACAAAAAAACCGAAACTATTATAAAAAAAATTTCATTAAAATAATTAAACGTTTAAATTCGATCGAATTCACCGTTTTATAGCAATTACACAAAGTACTCGCATTAAAATAACAATTATATTCACTTTCTCAACACAAAAAAACCGAAATTATTGTAAATAAAATTTCATTAAAATAATTAAACTTTTAAATTCGATCGAATTCACCGATTTATAGCAATTACATAAAGTACTCGCATGAAAATCCTAATTATATTCACTTACTCGACACAAAAACACCGAAATCATTATAAATAAAATTTCATAAAAATAATTAAATGTTTAAATTCGATCGAATTCACCGTTTTATAGCAATTACACAAAGTACTCGCATGAAAATCTTAATTATAATCACTTTCTTGACACAAAGACTCTGAAACTATTATAAATAAAACTCTATTAAAACCATTAAACGTTTAAATCCGATTGAATTCACCGTTTTACAGCAACCATACAAATCATTCGCATGAAAATCCCATTTATATTCACTTTACTCAACACAAAAACACCGAAATTATTTAAATTCTATCGAATTCACCGTTTTATGGCAATTACACAAAGTACTCGCATGAAAATCCTAATTATATTCACTTACTCGACACAAATACACCGAAATTATTATAAATAAAATTTTATTAAAATATTTAAACTTTTAACTTCGATCGAATTCACCGTTTTATAGCAATTACATAAAAAAACTCGCATGAATATCCCACCAACATTCACCCATTCGACATAAAAACACTAAACAATTCTAAACAAAACTTCATTAAAATAATCAAACGTTTAAATTCTATCGAGATCACCGTTTTATAGCAATTACACAAAGTACTCGCACGAAAATCCTATTTAAATTCACTTTACTCGACACAAAATCATCGAAATTATTTTAAACAAAATTTTATTAAAACAATTAAACATTTAAATTCAATCGAATTAACCGTTTTATATCAAATACCAAACAACGATTTTTTTAAAACCGCATATTTTAAAACCGAATATTTCAAAACGGCATAAGGTACAAAACTGCATATGGTACAAAACGGCATTTTTTGAAATTAAAACACAAAACTTTAAGGTATATAAATTAGATTTTTGGCGATTACATAACGTATTAGTCATAACGGTTAATTCAACGGTTGATTTGTAATATTTAATCAATCTTTTTTTAAATCTAATTTGTATTAATTTTAAATTACGTTAGGAATGATTTCAACATGTTATAAGTTTTTCAATATACACTAGATGGCCAATATACAGTATAGTATAATCGAGCATTTAACGTTAAAACTGACCTTAGTATAATCTCTACAAACGACTAAAAATAATAACAATCAATTTTTTAAAATTCAAATTCAACCACATAACCCGAATAATCCCTCAACATATTTAGTTACTCTAAAAAATGTGACAAGCATTAACGGTCAATGGTCGCTAACCATCCAACGGTTCATAAACATATAACTTTTTGATTTTTTTATATCCTCTATATTACATAACATGTTTTTGTCTATTCCACATAGGGATCCCATACAACATTATTCATATATAAATATCTAATTCTAATATTGTATGGTTTCCCAAAAAATAAATATCTCCCCAAAAGGCCATAAAATAAACAAAACAAATTTATATACGAGAACATTTTGCATTTTCCGAATTAAAATTGTAACAGAGAAAGAGAAAGCACCAAAAACTATAAATGAGCTGATAAAATTACATAAATTGCAATAAAAAAAAGGATCTGAGAAAAAAGGGATGTCGATTGATTTTATTTATTTCGTTCTGTGTGGTTTTGTTGTTATTTTAGCTGTTCCTTATCCTGATGTTTATGTAAGAATTATATAAGACAAGGGATGAAATCGATCTTTTGAAAACTATTTTCCCAACATTATATATTTATATAATATGTACAGTCGTGCCTCGATGATTTATTCAGCTGACTTGTCCAGTTACCCTCGGTCCGGAAATTTTATTCAATTTTATCACTGTATGCTGTAATCTAAACCAATTTCATTTGATTGGATATCGATAACGAAAATCGTTAAGATCGAAAATTATATATTGTCGGCGACCCTTCCCTGTCTAAATAGACAACAAAAATTGATTTCTTTAAATCGAGAACATAAACAGTTAAGATGCGTACAATGAAACGAACCAAACTGATAAATAAATATGATAAAAGCAAAAAAAAATAAAAATGTTTGAAGATAAATTTTTATTGAAATTGAATGCATCTTTTCCACATCGATGATTGTGTGTCGAGTGGGGAAAAGAAAAGTGGAAAAATATATTTTGTTTGAAACGTCGTTTTCTTTTCGACTTTTTATTACTTTTGGTATGGTGCTGTTTGCGTTAAATGTAATAAATAGCGCGTGGCTTTTCCCAATGTATGTATATGTACATACTTCTTTTATTATTTTTATGTAAATATTTTCTTATTTGGATATGCTCTTATGGTGAATAAAATATGATAGATCCCTTGAATTTATTTCAATAGGAATGTATATACATAATATAAAATGCACTCGCTTTGGATTAACATAATTTTTTTTTTTTTTAAGTATTATTATTTATCTGGGGTAAGGGCCTTTTTATTTGTTAATACATGTTATAGTTTAATTTTAATAAATTGAATCTATTACATAACCGAACATTTGGATATTTGAGGGATAAGATTTTCGTTTTAATATGTGGTGATTATGTTTTACAATATATATATATATATGATGACGAATAACGTGAGGGTATTTTGTATTAGTTAGGTTTATATTTAGGAGATCGGATATTGTTTTCTTTTTTAATTAAGTTTAGAAATCTGCAAGGGCTATGTTCAAGGCATCATGACTCATGTGATAAAGATGTTCACTTAAAAAAACGCCTAAGGCATTCAAAACCTAATTAATTGAAATCAAAATATCAAAACACCTGTGTTAATATCACAAGGTCGAGTTTGAGTTAAAAAATTTGCAGTCAATTAATTTATATTTTATATAGAGAAAACACGACAAATTTGACTTATGAATTTTTTAAAAGTTCATTTTTTAAAAAATAATTTACTTTTTTTTTTTTTTTATTTGAACAATCCTAAAAAATTTTACAAAAATGTTAGACAGGTTGTTCAGGCAAAGCCTTATTATGTTTTAAATACATAGTTTAAAATATAATGATAGCATAAACCTTTATGGAAAGGATTTCTTAACGCACTTTCATTTATTAATACAAAAATCCGATTTTGTTGAATTTGTGTTGGATATTGGTGGATATCTTTCACAAAATTAAATTGTAAAATACTTTTATATTTACCGAGTTATAAGCCAATTTACATTCAACAAATTTTGAAGAAGTTAATCTTGAAATTAATTTTGTTAAAATTTGCTACAAAAAGATAAAACTTTTCATCCTGTACAAATCAGGTTCATCTTTTTATAACAGTTTTTGGGTTTGGGTCTCGGGTTTCGTCTTTTTATTTTACAAGAAGAAAATTTGTCTCGGTCTATCTTGCATAATTTTTCAATCTTTTGTCTCATTTTTTTTCAAGAAGACAAAATTCGTTGAATGTAAATCGGCTATAATATGCGCTTTATAGCCGATTTACATTCAACAAACTTTGAAGAAGAAGTTGATCTTAAAATTAATTTTGTGAAATTGAAATAAAAACAAAAATTGCAGTGACATTTGGTTTTGATTTGTGTGGGTGACCAAAACATACTATATTAAACTATTTTTTTACATTCTTTGTAATCCTTTTTATATGTTTTGCTAAAAAAAGATAAAACTTTTCATCCTGTAAAAATCAAGTTCATCTTTTTATAACAATTTTTGGGTTTGGATCTCGGGTTTCGTCTTTTTATTTTTGCAAGAAGAAAATTTGTCTCGGTCTAGCTTGCACAATTTTTCAATCTAGTGTCTCGGTTTTTTTCAAGATGAAAAATTTGTTGAATGTAAATCGGCTATAATTTGAGTAATAGAAGATCATGAGGAACAGAATCAAAAGCTAAACGCAAATCAATGAAAAGTGTAGATACATATGAGTTATTCTCAAGCTGTGTATAAATCGTATTAATTATATTACTATATTGTTAAGTACTGTATTTTTTCATAAATCTGAATTGGTGTTTGTGAATGAGTTCATTTTAAATGAAGATCTCTTCTAATTGGCTTAAAAAGGCAGACTTAAAAATTTTAGAAAAATATCCTTAAACACAAACTGGCCTGTAATTAGGACCTAATTTATTACCACTTTTAAATATGGGAATGAACCTAACCAGTTTTGGATTATTTAGGAAAGTGCCTCTATTAGTGATTAATGAACCTAACAACATCAGGAATAATGATATTTTTTATTTTTAATAAAAATTTTAAGGATATGTTATCACAGGTCCTTTGGTAACGCGTTTATTTAGGTTTAGCATAATGTTATTCAATAAATCAAAATTTATATAACTGAACTTGAATATTATTTGTATTCAATATTATAGTTGATTTGACCAGTAAAATATTGGCTATTTATTTTCTAAACTTCCAATGGTTACACCTAATGTTTCATACAGACAATAATAGCATACTCTAATTAAGAACACAAATGGCCTCTTCCAGCATTTATATATATATATATATATATATATATATATATATATATATATATATATATATATATATATATATAGTCAAATATTGAAACTTCCTTTAAAGTTTGCGGTTCAATATGTTAGATAAATCAGTTATTATCAACGAAATTTTTCCAAGTAAATGATTCCACTTTTCCAAAGTCTCACGCCTTAGAATAATTTTTTATATTAATTCAGCCATGGTTGCGGATTGGATGATAACGGTGTAAAGAAAATATATACTTGTATAATTTTCACCATCCGTTTGGCTCCAAACAGAATTTATGATTTATTAGAGAAGAATTATTGCTTAAGTTCTATGTGGAATTCAACTAGCATTCCCAGATTAATCAAATAATTAATGATTTATGGTTTAAACTAACGTTCAATCGATTTTAGTACTATTAACCTCAAATTTGGATAACAGTCACAATAATAGTGTGAGGAAGATATTAAGGAGCAATAGCTGTGACCACCTGAGGTTATATATAGTTCATTAGACAGGTTTTCCTGTATTGGTGGAAGTTGGACCCTGGTGGAGGACATATTTCCTCAACGTATATAGCACAACTGTCGTTCTTTTACGGGATTATATACAAAAATCTAGATGCAGATATATACTAACTATTATTTCTATTTAATATTTACTTTTGAGTAGCTTAAGAATTTTTAGTATTTTCAAGTATTAGATTAAGAAGACTTGTAATCGTAAAAATTAGAAGTAAGCATACATATACTATTGTAAAGCGTTACCCAATAAGAAGTTTCATTTTGAATAGCCTGCTATTTGGGCAGCTGTCAATTTTGAAGCTGTTATATTTTAACATTTGACAAGTAAAAACTACGCCATTACAAAAAATGGTACGATACACGCTTCAACAACGTATTAAAATTGTTAAAATTCACTACAAAATAAAGGAAAATTTTTCAGTCACAGTTCGCAAAACTTAAGCACTTTTTGGTCGTCATGAAGCACCTTTTCGGCCGGCAATAGTGAAACTGTTGGTAAAATTTGCCAAGAATCCAAACCAGGTGCGTCGCTCAAGAACTACTGAGGAGATTGCGGCTGCAGCCCGTAGTGTTGAAGAAAACCCAGATTTGTCAATTCCTCGTCGATCTTTGGAATTAGACATTCCACAAACGGCATTATACCGTATTTTGCATAAAAACTTAGGTATTAAGGCTTTTAAAATTCAGTTACCACAAGAACTCAAGCCGGTCGATCACCATAAACGTCGTATTTTTGCTGATTGGGTTCTTAAAATGCATGAAAATGATCGGGATTTTCAGCGAAAAATCATTTTCAGTGACGAGGCCCATTTTCACCTCAGAACCTACGTTAATAAGCAGAATTGTCGCATTTAAGACCTTACTTTTTCTAAAATGAGACTGGTGCAACTGTTACGGTGAATAGATTGCGCTACCGATAGCTCTGATTAATGATTTTTTATGGCCGAAATTGGAAGATATTGATGTGGACGACGTTTATTTCAGCAAGACGGCGCTACGTGCCACACAAGCAATGAAACCATCGCAATTTGGCAAGAAAGGTTTCCTGACCGTGTTATTTCTTTGATCACAAATGGCCACCGAAATCTTGTGATTTAACAACTTTAGACTTTTCCTTTGGGGCACGTGAAATATAAGGTCTATGCCAATGCTTCACAATCGATTCAAGGCCTGGAAAGATGGAATTCGTGAAATTATCAAGGAAATACAGCCGCAAATTTGCGGATTGGTCATGGAAAATTTCATGAAAAGGATATTTCGATTTGAATTCATTGTTAAACTTTCATTATTTTTATCCGTAGTTTTAGATCACATCATCTTTCTTGCTCATTTTCATTTAATTAATTTATTATAATTTACAGTTTTTATTACTAAAATGCACCAGAAAAAGCGTTCAAAATTTGTTTGGATTAGCATTAGTATATGTCGAGCAATGTCGTTGTTATCCGGGTAGATGTCCGGGGACCACTCCCTTTCTCATCATCTAATGGATATACTTACTTATCAACCTGTTTCGGTTGTCCACGTGATATGACCAGAAGCGTACTGCATTAGTGATATTTCTGCAGTTATAGGGTATCAAGGTATACAGTTTAATTCATTCGCCCTTTGAGGTATCCATAGTACCACTAAGGACTCGTGCTTTAGTAAAGAAAGATCTGAAATGTTCCTCTGCTAGGCTTGTTTCCCGAAAAACAATGAAGCTGCCAGCAGAAATAGACAATCCCTTTTTACCACAACTAACAACAGACACTTTTAAAATATAGATTAAAATCTATGATCAAGTATTGGCAAATAAATGCCCAAAAAAACTCGCATAAGCAAACAAACGTAAATATTTAACCCGAAAACACTAGACACTACAGTAAGTTCGTGTTTGTAAGAGTATGGATAAGGAGTACACAGGTTTAACACCGCCATACGATGATCCAGCATTGATAGATTAGAATAGATCCTGAATAACATTAAATAAAGCTTTTGATATATACATTGTGTTTTCCTCTGCCAATTTACAGACATCGTATTTATATAAACATACACCTTTGGGGGAATTACTCGAAGTGAAGACCTTTAGCGGGTGTGATTATCTCATCCGTAAATAACGTATAATTTGATTATATGTTTTTAAAGTCACAACCAAGTCAATTGATTTCTAAATCTAATTTATATTAATTTTAAAGTTTTGTGTCAAAAATAAAGTGTATATAAATTAGATTTCCGACGATTATATGACGCATTTGTCATAAAACGGTTAATTCAATTAATTTGTGATGTTAAATCAATTTTTTTTTAAATCAAATTTGTATTAATTTTAAAGTTTTGTGCCAATAAAGTGTAAATAAATTAGATTTTTAGCGATTATATGACGCATTTGTCATAAAACGGTTAATCAATTGATTTGTAATGTTAAGTCAATTTTTAAAATCTAATTTATGTTAACTTTAAAGTTTTGTGTCAAATAAACTGTATATAAATTAGATTTTCGTCGATTACATGACGTATTGGTCATAAAACGGTTAATTCAATTGATTTGTAATGTTTAGTCAATTTTTTTTAAATCTAATTTATATTAATTTTAAAGTTTTGTGTCAAATAAAGTGATATAAATTAGATCGTAATGATCATGAGATATTTAAAACCGGATCGTTTCTATCATGCATGGAAATATATTTATATAAATATAAATATATGAAAATCCCGCCTATATCATACCGTTTGTTAAATGTAGAAAGGTTGTGGGAATAGAAACGGCATTAACCGGAACACTTGACAAGCGCTTGGTCTCGCAGTCGATCGATGATCAATCTATTTAAAAAATTCCTGATTATTTCCTTGATTATTACAATTATACACATCGAACAGATTAAAAAATAAAAATTGCCAAAGTTTGGCAAAAATTTAAACATTCATAGTTTAAAATTTAATCGGCCAACCATCGACTCGGTAACAACTTTAAGTAAGAAGATTAGTTGAAGAGTAGTGAAGTCTTTAAATACTGAACGAAAATGTTTCGTTTGAATGAATTGGCCACATATCAGAACGAAAATTACGAAACAAACTTCAAATTAGGATCAACCTCAAACGAAGGCTCCTTGTTAAATTTGCCACAAGAAATAACATTTGTCAAATTCCGCAATATTTCATACGAATTTTTTAAAGACTCACAGCACGCACTGTTGCATCATCTGACTGCATGGATCTGACTACAATTGGAGACGATGATAAGCCCAATTATGGTCCACTGTTGTAGAGATACACTTGTGATACAGCTATATCCACTTTGTCATATCTGCTTATTTAGATTTAAATTTAAAAGGGATGGATCAATAGGTATAGTGAACGCATAAGATCACCATAAGATAATCTATCTTTTTAACAGCCATTGGGATAAATATTTTACTTCACTTAAAGATAATACTTTTTGTATGACTCAAATGTAATCCATGTTTCACTATATATTATAAATTATATAATTACACATGAACTTCAACTTATGCAATTATACATATAATTAAATTTAAAATTTAAAAAATGACAGACAATATAAGAATCTGAAGTACAATGGCTGGGTAACAACTATCCACCCGCTCATTTTCCTAATTAAATATTTAATTCAATTTATAATAAATATAACTACTGCAGCGGTTTCAACAATTAGTGTAATGTAGTATTTATTTTATTATTAAATTAAACTTAATTTAAATTTAATTTACTTCTTCTTAGAACAATAATGAAAGTGTAATTTAATAGTTTGTTGATAGATTTTTTTTATTTTTTACTCTCTCGAGATATTCTCATCGCGATAAATTATTTATGTAACTATTATTAGTCATGGCATTACAATTGGTATGTGCTAATTATTTAAATTAACTTCAATTGAATTCTACTTAAATACATGTATGTATGCATAAATTATTCATTTCGAGTGCTCGAATCGGTCATGTGATTAAAAATATGTCAAACGACGTCTAATATATATAAACAATTTATAATACTGAACTAAGCATAATGACATAACGAAATAAACAACATCACACATTGCAATATTCATTGACATTCTTTCGCATATATGTGTATATAAGATTGATATTTATTTATAAACTTCTTAAGGTTATCGACTAAATAATATAATAATCAAACTGGTCTTGTCGTTGGTGATTATTACTATTCTTGGATGCGTTTTTATACTCGATTGGAATAGTTTTAATGACAAAACCGAATAAAAAAAATTAATTGGATCAACGATTAAATATGCGATTTTTTTAATACTTTAAGATAAAAATACGAAGTTACTGATCATTTTATGTCTTTATATAGTTTTATATAAATTCATAGATGTTCACATGGATATTATTATATACTAAACGTAGATATAATATCCTAGGATAATTTATTTATTATTTATCAGTGTTTCGACAAATTGCTTGTTAAAATAAATTACTACTAGCAAAAATAACAACAAATTTATAAATAACGCTCTCGGGCTTTTATTTGATATCATATGATGCTACCTTATGTACATACGTAAACGTTAAAAGTATGTTTTTGTGTACATATTTTCCTTATATACAAATAATATAATATATGAATGATATCGCATCGTACAAAGTAGATATGTACAGAGATATCGTACAAAGTAGATATGTATCGAAGTTAAATTTTTGATTACCATAAATTCAAGGTGGAATAGAAACAAATATATAACGCGCAGTGCCTATCATTACTCGTGCATATCCCCATCAAATATCCACCTAGCACACCAATCTTATATATATATATATATATATATATATATATATATATATATATATATATATATATATATATATATATATATTATATATATATATATATATATATATATATATATATATATATATATATATATATATATATATATATATATAAATGAGAGGGTTTTAATATTTGTTGGCTTATACATGAGAACAGTGAATGATTATGTAAATTATATTTTGGAAGTTTTTCATTTTAGGATATATATTTTTTTTATCTGGCAATAAATCAGGTTTGTGGAAATTACTCAAGCAAATAAATTAAATTTAATTGGTGCGAATATATTTTGAATTTATATTGATTACTGTTCGTGTATCATGTATTCATGTGTATCGAAGGAGTGTCAATAAATTGAGATATAAATTAAAAATTTCTAACTAAAGTATCATTTATTATTTTATCACGTTGTTCACGTTGTAAATCATATAAGTGCCAATCAATTTGTTTCAGGAACTGATAAAAAATGTTTTCCATCAATTTAAAGTTTGACAAGTTCGTATAGACAAGTTAACCCTCATTACTTGCTTGGATACGCATTCGATGGGTTACTGCCCAAACTATAGAAACACAAAGTATACCAATTTTAATACATATAGTCGAATAGGTTGAAGAATAAGAGTTCAACGGTTCTAATGTTAATGAAAATGGATAATCTTATTACCGAAGAGCTGAAATTCTCTGGGTTTTCACTTCTCGTCATAATATGAAGCAAGCCACCATTAAATCCAGTACTTTTAAATCTTTATATTTCTATAGTGTTATCTATAGGACTCTCTAAAAATACTTTAAGGATCTGCCAAAATCACCAACTTATTTCAGACGTATTAACTTATTTGACGCCACTAAGCCGTCCCAATTGATTTTGCGGATTTTTTATGAAAGCTACATTTAATTACACATATTTTAACAATCTGTTATATAAATTAGATTTTCAGCGATTGCATGACGTATTGGACATAAAACCGTTAATTCAATTGATTTGTAAGGTTTTATCAATTTTTTAAAATCTAATTTATATTAATTTTAAAGTTTTATAAAATTTATATTAATTTTAATCGAATTCGATTGATTTGTAATATTTAATAATTTTTTTTAAACCTAATTTGTATTAGTTTTAAAGTTTTATGTCAAATAAAGTGTATATAAATTAGATTTTCGGTAATTATATGACGTATTTCTCATATAACGGTTAATTCAATTGATTTGTAATATTTAAAAATTTTTTTTTAAATCTTATTTGTATTACTTTTAAAGTTTTTGTCAAATAAAGTGTAAATAAGTTAGATTTTCAGCGATTAAATGACGCATTGGTCATAAAACGGTTAATTCAATTGATTTGTATGGTTTTATCAATTTTTTTTTTAAATCTAATTTATATTAATTTTAAAGTATTGTGTCAAATAAAGTGTATATAAATTAGATTTTTGGCGATTACATGACATAAAACGGTTAATTTAATTGATTTGTTTAATTAATTTTTTTTAAATCTAATTTGTATTAATTTTACAGTTTTCTGTCAAATAAAGTATATATAAATACTTTACGGTAATACATAACGGATAGAAGCACAAGGCCTATAATCTAAAAATATTAATATTCAAGATGCCATTCGGTTTCTAGAAGAAACTAAGAAAGTCCTAGTTCACTTTCGCACTGATCAAGAATTTTAATAAAAAATAGTAATTGCTCGCCTCACGACACCATGAGGTCTAGCTGAGGAATTGGAGATTTAAAATACAAAGCAGATGATGAACCTATTGTAGACCAAAAAATAAAATGCAAAGTCAGCTTTTATTTTGCAGTTTTGGATAGAGCCATACAATCTGTTGAGTAAATATTCTCCCAAATGTCGACTATCAACTCAACTATTAGGTTTCTTTATAACGGGAACCACTCAGAACTAGACATTTTGAAACTGGATATTTCAAAATAGGATTTGACAAAACGAGATAAGGTACAAAACTGGATATTTCAAAATTGGATATTTCAATACGAGATAAGGTGCAAAACGAGATAAGGTACAAAACTGGATATTTCAAAATTGGGTATTTCAATACGAGATAAGGTACAAAACGAGATATGGTACAAAACTGGATATTTCAAAATTGGATATTTTAATACGAGATAAGGTACAAACCGAGATATGGTACAAAACTGGATATTTCAAAATTGGATAATTCAAAACGAGATATGGTGCAACACTGGATATTTCAAAATAGGATATATCGATATGTGATTTAAGCTTAAAATGATTTTTTAGGAAAGTTCTGGAATATGTCCAATTAGGAAGGAACTCGGTGAGTTCTTAACCGATTATGATGAAATCCTATATGTAGGATGAAAATGGGATTTTAAAATGATTTGTTGGGAAAGTTCTGGAATAAGGCTGGTAAAGTTCCATACTTGAATATTTCTAAGAAGAGAAATAGAGTTTTCCTTTACTTAATTTTTTTTTCTTTAATTGTATAATTAAATTTGATTTTAAAATCTTTTTTGAGAAAACCTCTGGAATATGGCCAGCAAGGTTTCATACTTGAATAATTTTAAGCAGAGAGATAGAATTTTCCTTCACTTAATGGTTTTTTTTAATTGCTGCTTTTATTATCTAATTAAAATAATCATTAACTTGATCGAGTTTACTGTCAGTAAAATGTATCTTCATTTTTTTTTATTCTTCTACTTAATATAATTTTTCTTCACTTTAGAAAATCTATGTGAGAAATCTTAATTAAATTTCATCAACATTTTCATCCTACATATCGAGTTTCATCATAATCGGTTAAGAACTCGCCGAGTTCCTTCCTTATTGGTCATATTCCAGAACTTTCCTAATAAATCATTTTAAAATCCCATTCCATCCTACATATAGGATTTCATCATAATTGGTTAAGAACTCACCGAGTTCCTTCCTAATAGGCCATATTCTAGAACTTATCCAAAAAATCATTTTAAAATCCCATGTTCATCTTTCGTATCGAATTTCATCAAAATCGGTTAAAAACTCACCGAATTCCTCCCTAATTGGCCACATTCCAGAACTTTTCCAAAAAATTATTTTATAATCTCATTCCCACCTTACGTATAGAATTTCATCATAATCAGTTAAGAACTCACCAAGTTCATCCCTAATTGGCCATATTCCAGAACATTCCCAAAAAATAATTTTAAAATCCCATTTTCATCCTACATATCGAATTTCATCATAATCAGTTAAGAACTCGCCGAGTTCCTCCCTAAGTGGCCATATTCCAGAACTTTCCTAAAAAATCATTTTAAGTATAAATCACATGTCGAAATATCCTGTTTTAAAATATTCAGTGTTGTACCATATCTCGTTTTGAATTATCCAATTTTGAAATTCCAGTTTTGTACCATATCTCGTTTTGTACCTTATCTCGTATTGAAATATCCAGTTTTGTACCATATCTCGTTTTGGACCTTATCTCGTATTGAAATATCCAATTTTGAAATATCCAGTTTTGTACCTTATCTCGTTTTGCATCTTATCTCGT